>JAGXJF010002223.1:0-258133 GCA_019208055.1 Stipa capillata
CATCACTCCACGATACCGTAAGATCGCCGATTCACCGATCGTCGACAAGAAGTGAAAGAGGCAATCTCACAATGGAACACACTAAGGTCCCTGGCTCTGATGGTTTCCCCCCGAAATTTTGTCAAACCTTTTGGGATATAATTAAGGATGATTTGATGGCCTTATTCGTTGATTTTCAGTGTGACTTGTTGCCATTGTTTGGTTTGAACTTTTGGATAATCACTTTGCTTCCAAAATGACTGATGCAAAATAAATTCAGCATATGGGCCAATTTGCCTTTTCAATGTTAGCTTCAAAATCTTCACTAAGGTAGGTTTGTGTAGAGTAACTCTAGTGGCCCAAAAGGTCATTTGACCTATTCAGAAAGTGTTCATGCCTTGGAGAAATATAATGGAAGGGGTAGTTATTTTGCATGAAACTATTCATGAGTCGAATGGAAGAAAATGGATGGTGTCTGTCGGTGGTACGGGAACTAGGGTTCCCTTAGCCATCGGCAAAGGCCCCAAACTCGATGCCACGTCACCCAAAGGGCGTGGGAGTCGGGAGTATGCGCTCGGGGGCTCGCCCCCCCCCGAGCACTGCGTCCGCTTGGCGCCTGCAGATTTGTGCCAAAGGGCCCATGTGCGGCGAGTAATCAAGGATGCGTGTTCGGGGGTCCCCGAGCTCGGGAACTCCGAGCTCCTCGTTGCTCCTCCCTCGCGCCGCGTGGCAAGGCGTCCCGAGCGCCTCTCGGGGGCCTTGGCCCCGAGCGATCCTCGTGGGTCCCCCCCGTACACGTGGCGGGAGATCCGCGGCGCCTTCCAGAGGCCCCCGACGGGCCCCTTTTCCACGTGTCCCATCGGGCGCATTTAAGGCCTGCCCGCTGCATTTAATGCCTATCAGCAGGCGTGCCTACTCCAGGTCCGACGCGGGAGTCCACCGACATGATAAGGCCTGTCAGTTATCATCTGACAGGCTTTTTTGACTTTCGGGCACGGTACGGCATGCCTAGGTGCGTCCCTTGGGTCAGTGGGACCCGGTCGTCTGTCATCGTGGCGGTTTGCTTGCCCGTTAAGCCCTCTCTAGCACACTTCAGCTCATGATGAAGACCCGGTTTACGAGTTTGATTGTCAGCAAAACATCCCCTCCGCAACAGCTTTCGGCGGACGGCATGGCATGCCACGCCCCCCGGATAAGCAGCGCGTCTATCACATTTAATGCCCTTCGGTCACTGTGGTAAACTACCGGGTATATAACGGGAGAGCCGAGGTCATGCAAGGGGTTAAACTCTTTTCAGTTGAAGAACTTATGGTTGATCTTTTTTAGTGAGATCTTTCCTTGGAGAAGAACACTCTTAGAACAAGCAAAGGCTTGGTAATCTCTAAGAACGATTAATACACATACACACCAAACCTGGACTAGGGTTTTACACCTCCGCGGTGGCCTGAACCTAGATAAATCTTTGTCTCTGTTTTTCCCATTGTTTTAAACCTGGCTTACACGAATCGTAGCTTCTGTTCCTGCTCCTCCCCAGCCGAATCCCAAAGGGGGTCCTTCCGGATCACCACGCTGGCGTTTAGGTCGTCGACCATCTGGCGCGCCAGGTAGGAGAGGTCAAGGTTTCGAAGCTATGCTTTTGATGGCTAGTGAGCAGCCGCGTCCCCGGAGGGGCCATCGGGTGCCGACTCCTTCGATGATTTCGCCCGTGGCGCTATCAGCGCCGACGCTAGTGGAAGGGCAGCACGCCGCGCCCAGCGGCGCCTCGTCGCAGTCCCGCTACACGGCAGAGGGAGAGGCGCAAGCCGACCCTCGTGTCGTCGGGAAACCCCAGCCGGTTCGGCGCCGGCTGGACTTCGACCCTCCAGGAGAGGCCGCTGGCGCGCTCCACGCTGCGCAGCTTCTCCTCCGGCATCCACCCGTTCAGGTGGATGGGATGTCTCCTGTGGGCCCTTGGCTCCAGGGGGTAACCAACTTGGTGGCCACCGCTCGCCGTCAGGAGGCGGCCCAGAACTCCTGCACCTCTTCCAGGCACGGCGATTCCCGAGCCGCCCCGGCACCATCACCGTCGCCACCCCCACCGCGTCCGTCGCGCGCTGGGGCAAGGGAACTGCCTAGCGGTTCCCATCATTCCGTCGCCTCCCCTCGCGGTCGTTGCCCCGATCTTCGGCATCGGCTCGACCGGCAAAGGGAGGATGAAGACACTCGCGTCAGTATCGAGTGCCACCAGGAGAGGCGGCGCGCAGACTGGGCAGACGAGGGCCAATCCTCCTCTGGCCCCGCCGCAACCCGGCAGCACTCTCCGGTGCGCGCCCGGGCGCAACCGGCGGCGAAAGCCGGCACGCCACTCTACGGAGCGGGCTGCCAGGCTTTCACCCCGGATCTTCACCGCGTCAACTAGCCAGACAAGTTCCGCCCCGAGTTGCCGCAAAAATATGATGGTTCCTTCCACCCGGAGGAGTTTCTGCAGATCTACACCATGGCCGTCCAGGCGGCAAGAGGGGATGAGAAGGTAATGGCTAACTGGTTCTCCATGTCTTTGAAGGGATCGGCCCGTTCATGGCTCATGAACCTCCCTTCGAGCTCAATCAGCTCGTGGGAGGACCTCTGCCACCAGTTCGTGGCCAACTTCCGGGGCACCTTCGAGCGCCCTGGCATGGAGAGTGATCTCCACGCGCTCAAGCAGCGCAAAGGGGAAACGTTGCGACACTTCATCCAACGGTTCAGTTAGGTGCGCAACACCATCCCCAAGATAACCCCTCAGGCGGTCATCGTCGCCTTCCGGCAGGGAGTGCGCGACGAGAAGATGCTTGAGAAGCTGGGCACGCGCGATATCTAGTCCACAGCGGAGTTGTTCGCGGTCGCGGACAAGTGCGCTAAGGCGGCTGAGGCTCGCACGTGGCACGACTCCCGTCCCGACCAGCCGTCGGTCGACGGCACGTCATCCTCGCGTCCTCCCGGGAAGCGCGAGGGCAAAATAAGAAGGGCAAGCCCGAGTCTGCAGCGGCAGCCGAGGCCAAAGCGTGCAAGCCGCCGCGTGCAGGAGCAAGCGGCGGCAAAAAGCCATCCCGAGTGCCCGTCCAGGGTGCCGGCAGATGGTGCCCGATTCACAACACTAACCGGCACGGCCTCTCGGAGTGCCGGACGGTGAAATTCCTTGCCGACAAGAACAAGCTTCAGCGCGAGGAGCGCCGCGAGGACGGCGGCAACAAGCGCTACGATGAGGAGGACGGCCTCGGGTTCCAGGAACCCGAAGCCGTCGCCTGCATCAACGGCGGTGCCTCGACGCATGCTTCTCGGCGCCAGTTTAAGCTAATGGCGCGAGAAGTGTGCTCGACTACCCCGAGTACCGGGGCGTCCCGACCACTCAAGTGGTCGGGGACCCCAATCACCTTCGACGACTCGGATCACCCCGAGAGCACCTCGGGGGTGGGCCATCTCCCGCTGGTGGTCTCCCTGACGGTGTGCAATATTAGGGTAACTTGCATGCTGATCGATGGGGGCGCAGGCCTTAACCTCCTGTCCCCCGAGGTGTTTAGCAAAATGCAGTTACCAGCCGGGCGCCTGAAGCCAACGATGCCCTTTCATGGCGTCACTCCGGGCCTCACGGTGCCCCTCGGGCAAGTGTCCCTGATGGTCACCTTCGGGACCAGGGACAATTTTCGGACGGAGAGCGTCATTTTTGACGTCGCCGATTTCGACCTCCCATACAACGGCGTCCTCGGCCGTCCGGCGCTCGCCAAGTTCATGGTGGTTTCCCACTATGCCTACCTCACCATCAAGATGCCCGGGCCTAACGGTCCCATCACGGTGCCGGCCGACCTAAAGAGCTCCGTCTTCTGCGCCGAGCAGTTGTTCTCCTCCACTGCTGCCGCAGTCGACGACGTCGCCGAGCACCCCGAGTCCTCGGGCCCTCCTTCGACCAAGGTCAGGGTGGCCCTCGACGACTCCATCCCCATCAAGGAGGTGATCCTTGGTGAAGACGAGTCCAGGACCATCAAGATCAGCGGCCGCCTGGCCGCCAAATAGGAAAGCGCGCTCATCGCCTTCCTCCGGGCAAATATCAACGTGTTCGCTTGGCAACCGTCGGATATGCCCGGGGTCCCTAGGGAGGTGATCAAGCACCGCCTCGCCGTGCGCCCCAACGCGCGGCCCGTCCGGCAGAAGGTGCGCCGTCAAGCACCCGAACGTCAAGACTTCGTTCGGGCGGAGGTTGACAAGCTCCTCGCCGCGGGTTTCATCTGAGAAGTTCTCTATCTAGATTGGCTCGCTAATCCCGTCGTGGTCCCGAAGGCCGGCGGCAAGCTGAGGATGTGCGTCGATTATACCGACCTCAATAAGGCATGTCCCAAAGATCCTTTCCCTCTACCTCGCATTGATCAGATAGTTGATTCTACTGCGGGATGCGACCTTTTATGCTTTCTAGATGCTTATTCTGGATATCACCAGATTAGTATGTTTGTAGAGGATGTGGAAAAAACTTCATTTACGACCCCTGCGGGGACCTTTTGCTATGTTCGCATGCCTTTTGGGTTAAAAAATGCTGGGCCCACATATCTGCGTGCCATGCGTATCACCATGCAATCTCAGTTAGGTCAGAACATCGAGACCTACATCGACGACCTTGTTGTCAAAACAAGGGATCAAGCGATGCTGATCGAGGACCTGGCGGAGACTTTCGACAGTCTCCGCAGTACTCGCATGAAGCTCAACCCCGAGAAGTGCATCTTCGGGGTCTCGTCGGGCAAACTCCTCGGTTTCTTGGTCTCGAACCGGGGAATAGAGGCGAACCCCGAGAAGATCCGGGCCATCGACCAGATGCGCCCGTCGGCTCGTCTGAAGGATGTGCAGCGCCTGACGGGCTGCATGGCCGCCTTAGGACGCTTCATCTCGAAGCTCGGGGAGCGAGGCTTGCCCCTGTTCAAGCTCCTCAAGAAGTCGGGACACTTCGAGTGGACCCCGGAGGCCGAGCAAGCCCTCCGCGGTCATCAAGAAATACCTCACTTCACCCCCGGTGCTGGTAGCCCCGAGTCCCGAGGAGCCTTTGCTCCTCTACCTCTCGGTTACCCCCCGGGTGGTAAGTGCCGTCCTCGTGGTCGAGCGAGAGGTTGGGTCCGAGCTCCCAACAACTCCCACGGGGCCCGAGCTCTTCGAGGGTCCCAAGAAGTCGGGGCCCGAGCTCTTCGAGGCTCCCGAGTCAGGGCCCGAGCTCCCCGACAAGCCCGAGCAGCCAAGGGAGCTCGGGGCAAGAGACGAGCCCCCGGGCATCGAGCCCGGGGAAGTAGCTCTCGGGTCCCAGCTCCCGAGAGGCGACGAGTTCAAGCCAGGGGCCGAGCACCCTGGCAGTATGGAGAAGTCGGGGTCCGAGCACCCCGGCGACCCCGGGCGGTCGTCACCACCCGGGCCCGAGAGCTTCCCCCCGGGTGCATCACCCGGGGAAGTTCGGGCAAGAAGCCGTGTCCAGTAACGTCCAGTCTACTTCGTAAGTGAAGTACTGCGAGATGCCAAGACACGCTACCCTCAAGCCCATAAGATGCTCTACGCTATCCTTATGGCGTCGAGAAAGCTGCGGCATTATTTCCAAGCCCATGAGGTGCGGTTGGTTACTGCATTCCCCCTCGATCGCATCCTGCACAACCGGGAAGCTACCGGTCGGATCGTCAAGTGGGCAATGGAACTCGGTGAGTTCAGTCTGCGTTTAATCAGCAACCAGTCAGTCAAAGGCAAAGCTCTGGCCGACTTCGTCGCCGAGTGGACGCCGGTGCCCGAAGACGAAGGGGAAGAAATAACCACCAACCCGGGGCAAGAACGAACCCGACACTGGACCATGCACTTCGACGGTTCCCTCACGCTTAAGGGCGCGGGGGCTGGAGTGGTTCTCGCCTCCCCGACAGGTGAAGAGCTCCGGTACGTCGTGCAACTCCTGTTCCGAGCCACCAACAACATGGCCGAGTACGAGGGACTTCTCGCAGGGCTCCGTGCCGCCGCATCCCTCGGCATCCGGTGACTTTCTAGTCAAAGGCGACTCCCAGCTAGTCGTCAACCAGGTGTCCAAGGAGTACCAGTGTTCGGATCCCCAAATGGCGGCATACCTGAGCGAAGTCAGGAGGTTGGAGTGGCGTTTCGACGAGTTGGAGCTTCAACACGTACCCGCGCCGCTACAATGAAGCTGCCGACTACTTATCGCGACTGGCGTCCTCTCGGGAACCGGTCCCGGCTAGGGCTTTTGAAGAAAGGATCACTCGGCCGTCCGTCAAGGCCGCCGAGCAAGACGAAGGGGGAACCT
This sequence comes from Stipa capillata, assembly GCA_019208055.1. Taxonomy (NCBI): domain Eukaryota; kingdom Viridiplantae; phylum Streptophyta; class Magnoliopsida; order Poales; family Poaceae; genus Stipa; species Stipa capillata. The sequence continues at coordinate 6,263 of JAGXJF010002223.1, forward strand.
CGCGCCTAGGCGAGTCAACCCAGGCGGCACCTTCAGTGCGTAATCCCGTCAGGTTGCCGCCGCCCGACGAGCACTCGGTACTCGCCACCTGTCCTCAGGAAGCTCCCTGGATCTCCGAGATTCGGGGATACCTGAAAGAAAACATCCTCCCCGAGGACGATGTCGCTGCTGAAAGGATCGCACGCCAAGCAAAGCGCTACGCCTTGGTAGATGGGGAACTCTACCAGCGTGGCTCCAATGGCGTCCTCCTACGGTGCATCTCCCAGGAAGAAGGCCGCGACTTGCTCACGGATGTCCACGAGGGCGAGTGCGGGAGTCATGCATCATCCCGCACGCTGGTCAGGAAGGCCATTCGGCAAGGCTTCTACTGGCCAACAGTTCTCCAGGACGCCGTCGAGCTGGTTCGACACTGCGAGGCGTGTCAATTCCACACCAAGCAGATTCATCAGCCAGCTCAGGCACTTCAAACCATCCCCCTGTCATGGCCTTTCGCGGTCTGGGGGCTGGATATCATCAGGCCGTTCCCCCGAGCGATCGGGGGTTACGAGCACATTTACGTCACCATCGACAAGTTTCACTAAGTGGACAGAAGCAGAGCCGGTCGTCAAGATCACCAAGCACACAGCGATCAAGTTCATCCAAGGGATCGTGAGCCACTTTGGAGTACCTAATCGGATTATCACCGACAACAGTATGCAATTCACAAGCGACGCCTTCCTCGAATACTCCGAATCCATCGGGATCAAGATCTGCTTCGCTTCGGTCACCCACCCGCGCGCCAACGGACAGGTCAAGCGCGCTAATGCGCATGGTCTCAGAGGGCTCAAGACGAGAACCTTTGATCGCCTCAAGAAGTGTGGCGCTGGTTGGATCGACGAGCTCCCTGTCGTCCTCTGGTTAGATCGGACCTCCCCGAGCAGGGCAACCGGAGAGACTCCTTTCTTCCTCGTGTACGGGGCGGAAGCGGTCCTCCCATCCGAGATCTCCTTGCGCTCTCCTCGGGTCAGGGCGTACTCAGAGGAAGATCAAGAACAAAGAAGGCGCTGAGGACGTCAACTATCTTGAAGAACACCGTTGCAGAGCTGTCCCTCCGAGCCGCCAGATATCAGCAAAGCCTGAGACGTTATCATCAGTGCCATGTTCGGACCCGGTCACTAGAGGTCGGGGATCTAATACTTCGCCGCGTCCAGACGCTGGAAGGAAAGAACAAGCTCTCTCCCATGTGGGAAGGCCCTTGCCGAGTGACCGGCATCTCCCGACCAGGATCAGTTCGGCTGGCAACGGAAGATGGCATGCCGCTGTCCAACGCGTGGAATATCGAGCACCTGCGCAAGTTTTATCCGTGACTGGCCCGGGTAAGTTTTTGTTTACATTTCGGGCCAGCCCCCTGAGTAGTAAAAGCAAGTCTAATCTAGGGAGTGTTCCGGGTACGTCGCCTAAACCCTGGTCGCCCCGCAACCCCGGGCACCAGACCGGTCAAAGGCCGCCCAAGTAGCCCATGTACTCGCATATACGCTCAGGGGCTCCCTTGTATCATAAGCTACGTCAGTAGTATTATAAGTTTTTCTCAGGAATAACATGCGAGCTGTTTTGAAATCAGTATTCATCCTGTTTCAAGCATTCTGTTATTTATATTTGCGCATTATAGGCATAGAGATCGCTTTCCCGTGCCCGTGGCCCCCGTATCCCTGTTGTGCCAGTAGATCCCGACTAGTCGGGGTACGAGAAGTCGGGTTGATCTGGTAGTGAGCCGTCAGCCCTCGGTCTGGCAATCACACCCCGAGTGCCCCCCGAGTCAAGGCAAATAAGCCCCTGGCCAATGGTACTCGGCCTGGTTGTTTGCCCCGAGCGCTACCAGCTCGCAGAAAATCCGGATAGCCCTACCTCTCGTGCTCGGCACCAGTCGGCTGATTCGAAAGTCAATAAGTCCTGGCAAGGGGGAGCCCTGGTAAGACTCCGGAAGAAGCGTCCTTGCCCGCAAAATATTATAACCGCTACCGAAGTTTACAGATAAACTGTGGCGGAACTCCCGAGGGCTATCGCCAAGCTCAAGGCAAAACTCAGGGTGAAACCGGCATCAATACGTGAGAGCAAAAGGAAAGGAATGTGTGCCATTCTTAAGCTAAGTACTTCGCCGTGTTTTCCATCAGTTTTAAAGTTTTCTCCTACAACCTCCACGGAAAGTCTCTCGCACCTACGATCCCGTGTCCCGCTCGTTCGTAAGGCGGGGAAGTTCTGAAATAACAATGTGAGTCACGAGAAGTATTTCGGGTTGTCGCCCAAAAGCCCTGGTTGCCTCGCCTGGTTTTCGAACCCTGGGCACCAGCCTGGCCCAAAGCCGCCCGGATACCCTACGCGCTCACATTGGTGCTTCAGAGCACCCCAACGGACGCGCTCGCGGCGCAGGGGGTCCGTGTCACGCGAGAACCTCCGTGTGTGAAAAAGGAACCTGTTGAAACTGAATAAAGAAAAACTCAACACAATAAAATGTCCGTTGATGCTTAAAATCCTCTTGCAAAATTTTCCTGGGCACGAGCACTCGGGCGTACTTGCAAGAGTGTCCGACCCCGAAGTCGCGCGCTCCCGAGTGCCAAGGATCATCAAGAAAGGCGGCGCTTCCAGCTTCTCAGGGGCATTGGGTCCCCCGGGTTCCCGAAGCCCGGCGCAACAGAATAAACAAGTTCGAGGCATCCGACTCTCGGGGGCTGGTGTCCTCGGGTCAGGACTGCTCGGGCAAGAGCCGGACGCATCCAACTCTCGGGGGCTGGGCTCCTCGGGGCCACCCCGAGTGGTCGTCCCGCTCAGGCGGGAGAATCGGATGCGTCTTCGGCAAAGTCTTCGGCAAAGTCTCCAACTCAACTTCAAATCCTCACCAAGTCCGAGGGTGCGGAGGTGCGGAGCCAAGTCTGCACCGGTCGTCACACCAGTAGCAAGTTTAAAAAGTGGAGCCAAGTCCACGATTTACACTTGCAAAAAAGAAGCAAGACAAAATATGGAGCAAAGTCTATATTAAAGATAGTATAAAAGTCTTTACAGAGGCTCTCGGGCCTCAGGCAAAAGCAAAAAACAGAAAACATACAAAGGGACTGCCTAGTCCCCCCCCCGGCGTCGTCTTCATCGTCGTCGGCCTCCCGGGAGAAGCCGCGGGCAATCTCTTCAGCGACCTCGCGGATGGCTGCGCGAGCGGCTTCCTCCCCCTCTTCGTCGACCCCGAGCTTCGCCAGCTCTAAGGAGAAGTGGGGGTCTCGGCTGCGGTAGCATGCAAGTACATGCTCCGCCACCATGGCAGCCAACTCGCGGCCCTCCTGGACCGCCAAGTCTTGCACCGCCGCCTTCAGCGCCCCCAGCCGGTCGGCAATCGTGCCGAAGTGGAGGGCGAAATTGCCCAAGGACTCCGGGCCTCCGATTACACCGACGTGGCCAAGGCCGGCATCTTCGACCGCGCGTTGGGCCCGGCGGAAGACATCGTGCATCAGCTTGGTCGCGTTGTCCCTCTCCGTCAGAAGCTCGAGGCGGCCCTCCTCCGCCTTCGTCACCTTCTCCTCCTCGAGCCGCAGCGCGTCCTGGAGCTTCTTCACCCACTCCGCCGATCGCCGCTTGGAGACGTTGCCGTCTTCGACGCGCTGCTCCAAGTCTCGGACGCACCGATCCTTCTCCTCGATCTCCTTTTGGAGTCGATCGGCGGCCTCCTTGATGGCAACCTCAGCGCGCCGCGCCACCTCGCCGTCCAGCTCGCGCGCCCGCCGGTCCAGGGAGGCATCGCCCTCTTCGAGCTGTTTCTCTCGCCCCCCCGAGAGCCTCCTCTTGCGTGGCGAGCAAATTTTATCGAGAGCGACCAGCTCCTGGCGCTGGTTGGCCTCTGCCTCGCGAGCGGCTCTCCTTCTCGCGCTCAAGCAGCTCCTCGGCATCGTCTATCGCCGCCGCCCGCATGTCGGACACCTCCGCCCTTTTCCTTGGCGAGGTCTTCGACAACCTTCTAGTGCCCGAGGCGGGCGACGCGGAGCTACGTGGTGAAGTCAGCTTCGGCCTTAGCAAGAGTCGCCTCCCGCTCATCCAGAGCCTTCTCCTGCTCCAGCAGGGCCTTCTCCTGCTCCTCTAAGGCTTTCTTCTCCTTTGAGAGGGCAGCCTGGACTTGGTCCAGCAGGCGGTGCGCCAAGCTCGGCCCGTGGGTTGGCTCGGCGGGAAGCGAGCTCACCCTCCCGGAGAACTCCTCGAGCGCGGAGGGCTCCTCGCTTCCGGGCCCCAAGGTCCCCCGATCAGCGCTCGGGCCCACCGGAAGGCTCGGGACCCCTGCATCCCCTGAGTTCCCCTTCAGGCCGCGCCGGCTCGGTCTCTGCTCCCACGCCCCTTTGGGTCGTGAGAGCTGCGGGACCCCTCGGCTTCGTCCACACTCGGAGCAGTCCCTGGCCCCCGAGGAGTCTCCGGCCCCCGGGGCAGCATCAGCGCTCGGGGCATCCCCCGCCCCCGGGATATCTTCGGCGCTCGGGACAGCTCCGGTCCCCAGGGGTATCTTCCGTGCCCAGGGATCTCCTCGGCGCTCGGGACGGCCACATCCCCCGGGGCGTCTCCAGCCCCCGTGGTCTCCTCTGCGCTCGGGCAGGCCTCCATGGTCGGGGCAGGATCGTCCCTGGTGGTAGGCTCCTCCCTCGAGCCAGCCTCGGTGCTCGGGGCAAGTTCGCCCTCCGAGCCGCCTTCGGCGTCCGGCTGAGTCTGGGGGCTCGGGGATGTCCGAGCCTTCTTAGGCGCCCTGGAAATCCAAACAAAAAGCTCGGGTTAACTCCCGAGCACGGCGCATCCCATTTTAAAAGGCAGAGGAAGCAAGTTTTGCGACTTACTTCTTCGAAGGCCCTTGCCATCTCCAGCGCGAGGTCGGGACTTCGAAGTCCGGACCGGTCGCCGGCGCTGGGTTCTTTCCCATTTTTTCCTCGCGGCCGCCGCTTCGGCGGCCCCCGAGCTCTCCTGCGCAGCGCCCCCGGCCGTCGCCGTTTGGACACTGCCTCCCCCCTGAGCTCGCCTGCGCAGCACCCTCGGCCGTCGCCGCTGGGCACTGCCTGCCTCGAGCTCGCTGGCGCCGAGCCCTCGCCGTCGCGTCGGGAGCTGCTCTGCCCCGAGCTCCCCTGCACTGCGCCCTCGGCCATCGCCGGTCGGGAGCTGCCTTGCCCCGAGCCCCCCTGCGCCGCGCCCCAGGCTCCCGCCGCCGGCCGGCGGGGAGGTGAGGGACACGGCGGAGGTGGCGACGGAGATGGCAGGGGACGGAGGGGTCAGAGGAGAGGGCGGCCGCGCCCTCTTCCCCTTCGGGTCCGCGGGATCTACGCGGTCGGCGCCGGCCCTCGACCCGCCTTCAGTGGCGCCCTCGTCGTCCTCGAGCACCATGTGGCGGGACATCTGTGCTTTCCTAGCCGCCTCTTGTGACATCAGCCCCTTCGAGTCGAACTCAGGGGAGCGACGCTCGGATCTCATCGCGCTTTGCGTGAATGCAAAGCGGAAGGTCCGGCCGGGACAGCTCAGATCCAGTGGAGGCTCCGGAGCCCAGGAGCGTCTGCAACAGCGTCTTGATGGCGTCGGGCCCGAGCTCCCCCGCCAGACCGATTTCCGTCCGGCCGAAGTCGCTGAGGCCGGTGTACATCCACGCTGCATGGCCGCGGTCCCGCAGTGGCGCCAGCCGCCGCCGGAGGAAGTCCCCGACAACCATTGTCGCCGTCAGGCCCTCGGACCGCAGATGCGCGATCCGGTCCACCACCGGCTTCAGGAGATCGTCGTCCTCCGGCAAGAATTCCCACGTACTCCGGTGCGGCTCCGCCGGGCCATCGGGGAGCTGTAGCCGGAGGTGCGGATCAGTAGCCATGTAGCACCATTGCTGGCGCCAATCGTCCCATTTGTTCCGGAGCTCTTGCGGGATGTAGGCCTCTCCCATCTTCTCCCGAAGTTGGAAGTTGCAGCTCCCCGCCGTCTCTCGCCGGTCGGAGCCCCGGCCTTTCCCCGACGACCGGAGCACAAAGTAGTGGCGGAACAGCACCACCGTTGGCATCACCCCCACGAACATCTCGCAGAGGTGAGCAAAGATCGCCAGCATCACCACCGAGTTGGGGGTGAGGTGGATCAGGTTGATCTCAAACTCCTCCAACACCGCCATGAAGAAGGCGAAGAACGGAGACACCAACCCCTGCCGCGATGAACTGGCGAAGATGACGGTCTCGTGCTCTTTCGGCTCCGGCGGGTACGTCGCCGGCCGCACCTCCCGATGGCTCTTCTTCCCCCGCGGAACCAGCATCATTCGCAGCTTGTCCATGGCCTCCTCGTTCAGGAGGCGGGACTTGGGGAGGACGCTAGGGGCGGCAGCGGGCGGCGGGGTCGAGCGGCGCTTGGAGCTCCTTGACTTGCGTGGCATGGCGGCGAAGGATGTGAAGAGAGAGAATGTTTTTGGCTTAAGGTGGCGAAAGGGCGTAGCGAAGGCAGAGGGCGCAAGGAAGAAGAAGCAGTTGTCAAAAAGCGTGGAAAAGTGGAGGCGTACGGGCGGCGGAGCATTTAAAGGGTTTGAGAGGAACTCGAAAAGACTGTAAAAGGCTGCAATGTTTCGTGCGCCGCGCGGTCATGGGGGACGGCTCAGTTTTCGTAACTGATTGTGCCCCCACGAGGCGCGAAAGTCGGAGCGGTTCCCCCGCACGCTGCGCGCGGAGGTCGAATCAGCTTCCCCACCGTTTCTCCTTCTGTGGGCCGGTATCTCGGAGGCCCAAGAGATCTTTTGGGCCCGCCCCCAATCTTGCCCCCTTTCTGGGCCGGCGTTTTGGGAGCAGGCCCGGGGGCTACTGTCGACGGTACGGGAACTAGGGTTCCCTTAGCCGTCGGCAAAGGCCCAAACTCGATGCCACGTCACCCAAAGGGCGTGGGAGTCGGGAGTATGCGCTCGGGGGCTCGCCCCCCCGAGCACTGCGTCCGCTTGGCGCCTACGGATTTGTGCCAAAGGGCCCATGTGCGGCGAGTAATCAAGGATACGTGTTCGGGGGTCCCCGAGCCCGGGAACCCCGAGCTCCTCGTTGCTCCTCCCTCGCGTCGCGTGGCAAGGCGCCCCGAGCCCTCGGGGCTTGCCCCGAGCGATCCTCGTGGGTCCCCCCGTACACGTGGCGGGAGATCCGCGGTGCCTTCCAGAGGCCCCCGGAGGGCCCCTTTTCCACGTGTCCCATCAGGGCGCATTTAAGGCCTGCCCGCTGCATTTAATGCCTGTCAGCAGGCGTGCCTACGCCAGGCCCGACGCGGGAGTCCACCGACGTGATAAGGCCTGTCAGTTATCATCTGACATGCTTTTTTGACTTTCGGGCACGGTACGGCATGCCCAGGTGCGTCCCTTGGGTCAGTGGGACCCGGTCGTCTGTCACCATGGCGGTTTGCTTGCCCGTTAAGCCCTCTCCAGCACACTTCAGCTCATGATGAAGACCCGGTTTACGAGATTAGATTGTCAGCAAAACATCCCCTCCACAATAGCTTTCGGCGGATGGCATGGTGTGCCCACGCCCCCCAGATAAGCAGCGCGTCTATCACATTTAATGCCCTTCGATCACTGTGGTAAACCCCCGGGTATATAAGGGGAGAGCCGAGGCCATGCAAAGGGGTTAGACTCTTTTCAGTTGAAGAACTTCTGGGTTGATCTTTTTCAGTGAAGATCTTTCCTTGGAGAAGAACACTCTTAGAACAAGCAAGGGCTTGGTAATCTCTAAGAACGATTAATACACATACACACCAAACCTGGACTAGGGTTTTACACCTCCGCGGTGGCCTGAACCTGGATAAATCTTTGTCTCTGTTTTTCCCATTGTTTTAAACCTGGCTTACACGAATCGTAGCTTCTGTTCCTGCTCCTCCCCGGCCGAATCCCAAAGGGGGTCCTTTCGGGCCATCGGCGCCGGCGTTTAGTCGTCGACAGTGTCATTTTTAAGATTGATTTTGAGAAGGTGTATGATAAGGTTAAATGGCCATTCCTCTAGTAGACATTGCAGATGAAAGGTTTTTCACCCAAATGGTGTGCTTGGGTTAGATAGTACGTCCAAGGAGGGAGTATTGGGATAAAGGTTAATGATGACGTTGGGCCATTTTTTTCCAACACTCAAAGGGCTCAGACAGGGGACTCTTTTCCACCGATTTTGTTTCATAATGTTGGCCATAATAATTCAAAGAGCCAAGGAGGATGGTCAAATTTGGGGTGTTGTTCCCCATCTTGTTGATGATGGCTTGTCGATTTTGCAATATGCGGATGACACTATTTTTATTTATAGATCACGGTTTTGAGCAGGTCAAGAATATGAAGTTAATTTCTTATGTCTTTTAACAGTTATCTAGCCTAAAGACAAACTTTCACAAGAGTGAGATATATCGTTTCGGGAAATCTAAGGATTTGGAGACTCAATACACACAACTGTTTGTTGTTGGGATGGGTTCATTTTCATTCAGATACCTGGGCATTACGTAATAGTGATCGGAAGTGGGTGGAAGATTAGATTGAAAAGAAACTGAGTAGTTGGAAAGGATGGAATATGTCATCCGGCGGCTGTTTGGTCCTTATTAACTCGATTTTGAGTAGTATGCCCATGTTAACGTTGTCCTTTTTAAAGTCCCCAAAGGGGTCCGTAACCGTTTGGATTACTACAGTGTAACATCCTCGATTTTTGAGAGCTTAAAAATTTTTTTTAAAAAGAAAGAGGATGTGCAATTGAATAATATATTTATATGTATTTTTACTGGATTTTATTTCAAATTGATTCAACTATATGAATTAATTTGAGAGCTATAAAGTGTTGTTTCAAATTTTAATCTCAAATCCTTTTGGAATCTCTCCCTGAAAATATTTTATTTGGATTCCCCATGTCCAAATTGATTTACTAGAATTTTCTCGTAATTTTTGGAGCCCATTTAAATCATTTTTCAATTACCTTGCTTTTCCTTACTTGATTTAATCTGAAAATTAAATAAAACAAATGTTGTGGGCCCCGTGGGCATGCATGCATGCATGGATGCATGCAGCCAGTGCTGCTCCCGTGGCTTTGTAGGCGCACGCGCGCGTACGGCCGCGCGGCCGCGCGAGTTGCGCGATTAGCGCCACCGCCGGTTCGTGTTGTCCGTTTTTTTTTGGAAAATCAATTCCGTGTTTGTGCTTTCCTAAATCCAGGCTTAATTGCCATTATTTTGTGATCTTTCCTCTCCTTTCTCTCCTCTATAAAATCCCCCTCTCCCCTGTGATTTATTCCTTTGCCTCTTCTCCCAAGTTTTTGCTCTCCACCTCATCTTCTTCTTCAACTCCGACGAGCAATTCCGGCCACCACGACGTCCCCTACACCGAGGCGTTGCCACGAGGAGCTTCCCCACGCCGGCGCGCATCTTCTCCCCCAACAAAATGCGAACTTTGTCCACTACATCAACCGATCTGCGAGTATCTTCCTCAACTCCGGCGAGCACCTTCTCTCCTCGTTTCCTCCACATCCGGTGAGTCTCTCTCAAATTCTTTCGCGGGGTAGACTCCTCTCAACCTAAGGATCGATACCCCTCTACCAATTTTGCCAATAATCAACAATCTCCGGGTCCATTGATCTTTGAATCTCCAGTTCTTGCCTCTGCTACTGTAGCATGAACAGTACTCACGTGTACTGTTCATATTCTACCGTAAACCCTAGCCCTCTGTCCTATCCAATTTTTGGCTCCATCTAAATCTGGTCCGATCTGTGATCTTAGGATTAAAATGGAATCCTTAGAACCCCACAAATCCAACGGTGCAATCGGATTTTTAATCCGACCGTCGGATTTTAAATTATAATTAAATTTGAGTAAATTTCATGATATCTTTGCACTGGATAATTATTTTGAGTTGAATGTTTTTTTGTAGATCATTAGTATGCTAAGGAGTAGTTCTGGAAATTTTCATAATTTTTGGATTAATGTAGAATTTCCTAGAATTAAAATAAGCTTTAAATCAATTATTAAAAATGGTAATGTTCTCTGTTATTTTTATTGAATTCTTGCTTAGGATCAGAGAACCCTAGATCTAATTTTGCACGTAAACTAAAATATTTTATCTGCAATGGTTAGGGCTATAGAAATCAAGAAGTGTTCTAGATCTATTTAAAATGGTTATTTAAATGCTGTTTCTAGTAATAAGTCCTTTATAAATCTGTTTTAGCCTCTAAAAATGCATGTCCAGTACCCAATAATTCATATGATGTTATATGGATGTTTAAAAGTCATGAAAACCCATTTAGCTTAATTAAATAATGTTTTACTATATTTTAGGATAGTTTCCATGCTTAGAAAAATAGTTTTAATTGGTTAAAATATATTTCCAAAACATGGTTTATCATGAAATGTCTCTGGAATTGGTAATATAAGATGTTAGTCCAATGGTATGATTTATTGATGTTATTTAGTATTTTCTACTTATTTGTTACACTAGAAATGCTAGAAAATGCTTTAATTAAATAATGTTCAGATTAGAAAATATTATAAAATCATTTTTGGTACTGTTCCAGTACTGTTAACATGTTCCAAGTTGTTTCATGCTTAGTTAGTACATGTTAATAGTAGAGAATACAATTTAGCTTAATTTCTAGTCTTTAAAATATTAGAAAAGCATGTGTAAATCTAGTTATATGTTGATAATCTATTTTCTTACTGTTGTTAACCATTATAAATATTTAGGATTCATCTAAATATTTATTTGTGGTTAATTATGAATTGTTTGTCCTTTTATTATAATTACTAGCATGCTAAGGTGTATGTGTGTATGTATAATTGAATATCTATTAAATATACCCGATAAGGGTTATATGCTATATATATATGTCTATGGTTATGGCCAACCCTAGAAGACCATTCTTCTTCGCGATGACGCGATCGCGCCATCGATCCTTTCCACCTTACCTTACCTTCGTCGGGCTTCTCTCGTGTTGCTTTTCGGTGTGTCTTTTGAAGTCGTTGCTTATTTATATTTGCTTGTTGCGTTGCGTCAATAGGAAGTGAAGAGACCGACCCGACGACCGAAGCAGCTGAAGAGGGAGAGTTCTACCACGAAGGCATGCCATCTTTTCTTGATCATATTTGATCCTATATTTTTTGAAAGTCATTAATATTTTGTCTTTTACAAATATGCATGTTATTTTAATCCAGTAGCTAGCGTGTCGATTGACACACTTTTACCCTGTCCGCTTGTCGCCCCTTTTACTTGATACCCTGAGTAGATTAATAGGTTTTATTCTGAATAGAGTAGAGATATGCTTAGCTATGCTTAAATTCTCCTTTAGGTTGTTTTGATTTGCCTCTACGGAGGAATGAATATCGGATCGATGATCCTTGTTGAAACTTGATATTGAGCTCGTTGAGCTAGGGCCGGATGCCCGTTGATTCCCTCTCTCTCTATTCTTCCTATTCTACTCTGGGTGAAACTTACCATCTAATATGGTGCGGGCGGCAGCTGAATCAGTGTTGAAGGAGCATATGGTTGCCTACCCGCAGAAGGCCGGTTTAAAGGAACCATTTGTCGTCCGTACCGCATAAGGCCGAAGTCATGTAATTGGAGAATTGTGTCAACAGTACAACCACATGCTATATGGGCACTGGCTTGGTCAAGTAGGTTAGTCAGCCTTTGGTGTCGATGTTGCCGTACCGCAGAAGGGGTGGACGTAGCTACGAGGACCCTCGGCACAGATGGGGGGATCGGAGGGTGGGGACGTACTCTCAACTCCGAGCCAGACCCGGTGGGCATGTCACATCAGAGGGAGATCTAGCTAAAAGACCTCGTCACAATCTCCCTGCCGGTACACCGATGGGTGTGTACTATGCTGGCGACGGCCAGTGGCAACAAGACGAGATTGTGTCGTGTGGGTAAAGTGTACACACTCTGCAGAGTTAAAACTAATCGATTAGCCGTATCCACGGTTATGGACATCACATGACTCATTCTGGATGAAAAGGACCTGTCCCTCTCCCCTTTGCTACTTCCCTCTACCCCTATGCTGATGAAACCTATGGTCGAGCTAAGGCAGGAGTCCTTGCTCGAGGGTGTTGGTCGTGGACCACACCTGTTGAAAAACACCCCTGATAATAAAATTGCTTTACATCAAAATGCTGCCTATGAATCTACCCTAATATTTCAACTAAAACCGTATTTATGCACATAAACCCTAAACCTTTCCGTTGAAGCCTTGCATATAGTATGTTAGGACCATCTGTCGCCAGATGGCTTGCTGAGTACGCGAAGTACTCATCGTGCATGTGTTGTGGTGGTGTGCAGAGGAGTATGCTGAAGAAGGAGCTGAGGAAGACTTCTTCTATGATGATCCCAAGAATAGGTCGTGTGGGCTTCCGTCAATTTGCCTGTGGTACGGATGGAGCCGCTTCGTTTTAATTCCGCTGTTTTGCCTCTGATGTAATAAATGTCGTTAAGACATAGTACTTTGTAAGCCATGTGGCATATTGTACTCAACTATGTTTTACCTTGAATGCATGTGATGTTATTCATTTCGCTTGTGTACCGTCAGCATGATCCTGGGACTGACGAGAATGTACACAAGGGGGATCTGATAGTTAAAACCAGGTTCTCACATACAGACCCAGATTTTTTTTTGGCGGTTGCAAAATGGAGCATTTTTGCTGATCAAAAGACCAAGGTGGACTCGGAATCCAGGATCTAGAGATAAAAATGTTAGCTTGTTATCAAAATGGCTGTTTAAATTGTTATACGAGGAGGGGGTATGGCAGAATCTACTACGAAATAAATATTTAAAGGGTAAACCGCTTTCCTTGGTAGTAGGTAAGCCTAGGGACTCATATTTTTGGACTGGGTTAATGAAGATTAAACAACGTTTCTTCCAGTTCGGCGCCATCTAGATCCGCTGTGTTAGGAGGATGCCCCTAATTGTGCAATACTCGATTTTGTATCATGTGGTATGGAAAAAACATGCGACTGTGGCCGATGTGATAAGTACAGTGCCTTTAAACATCTCCTTACAGAGAGCCATCATTGGACCAAAGTTAGTGGCCTAGAATGCTTTAGTTCAACAAGTAGTGACATTCACGCTTTCTGGGGATAGGGACGTCTTTCTATGGAACCTTCACCTATCTCGGCAATTCATTGTTCAGTCTATTTGTAAGGCTTTAGGAATTTCACAAATTCAGGTTAGGAGTAAACATATTTGGTGACTCAAAATCCCTTTGAAAATAAAGATCTTGTGATATTTTTGCCGAGGGGTTATTTTAACTAAAGACAATTTAGCAAAAAGGAATTGGCCTGGAAGTAAAAAAATGTGCTTTGCATAATGCAGGTGAGAGTAGTCAACACCTCTTTTTGAATGTTATTTTGCACATTTCGTATGGCATGTAATTTATGTTGCTTTTAACCTTCCACCTCCATGAATTGTTTTTGATATGATTGGCTATTGGTTGTTTAGAACGCGGAAGCGCATGCTGGCTCATACTTTTGTGGGGGTGAGTGCTTTATGTTGGTCAATATGACTATCTCAATGATATAGTGGTTTAATAAAAAAAATACTAAGCTTTGCGGCTCATCTTCTCGGCTCATCTTCTCGTGTAACAATTAGCTGCGATTGTGGTCCATTATGCAGTGATTGGAGGAACAGGAGCACATTCACATGGAGAGTCTCAAATTGGAAGCTATTGTTAGGGTGTTTATGTCTCGACATGGTTGACAGTTTAGTAATAGACTATGTAATTACTGATTCTCAATGTTATTGTTGCTTCCTCTTTTATCTTTTATCTATGGCCTTAAATATTATGATAAACTAAGCATGTGTATAATAATGGATGTAGAGATTAAAAGAGTCTTCTTAATCTTATAAGAAAATAGTGATGGCATCTATGAAGTTGTAGAAGTCGCGATAGCCCAAAGACATTCTCTCTCCATCTGTCTAGTAAGTCCGGCCATCTCTGGCAAACTCTTGGAATTGAAGCACGTTCATGCAAGGGCCGGGCTAGCATAATACTAATGGTACTCAGTTGAATACCCTAACATTTTGCAAAAATTGCTGTCAAGTTTGAATTTAAACACGAAATATGAGAATAAAATCATTTTCTATCACTACAAAAACAGGTGGTTGTACGGAAGTGTCCGATTCTCTTGTCATGGGTTCAAATCCTCCTCCTCCCCTCCTTTCTCTCCATAGAAGATAACATACTAAAATTTCTTTTCTCACAGCAAGCAATTGCATAGAAGATAACATACTAAAATTGGAAGGTTGAACATTTGATCACCACGATAGTTTATATTTTGTCCGCCCCTTATTATTTTTGTGTAAAATTAAAATTCAAAGTTTGTTTTAAGATTTCTTCCACTCAAAGGTGGTTTGTACTTCGATTCTTGCCATTGTTTTACACTGAACACTTCCTTTTTAACTTCTCGAAAAGGATGCCTCACCCGATGCATCCTTGAGGACCAAACTTGCGTTTGCAGCTTGCGCGCTCCACACACTCACCGCAGCGCTCTCACGGTTGTTCTCATTCTTGTCAAACTTCAAGTGCCCATCCACGAAATCCGGGCTCCAGCACCGCGTCCATGTTGCCTGAAACAGTGTAATGCAATATAAATTAATTATTGAAGGTAATCAATAGGCTCAAGCCAGTCTAGTCATATGAGTTAAAAAAATGCAAGACAGTAGTAAAGCTATTTACTTAGAGAAGTAAATACAAATCTATGAATTTTCAGCAATTACCCATAAATTTTGCCTATCTACTAAACGGAGCACTATCAAGCATAATGCTCCCCTCCAGTTAACAAAAACATATTGTTTTGGTCATGTAAACTCAAACTATCGCGGCCAATGTCTTTCAAAATTTATGGATTGGATATATAAAAGTTATATGTGTTGATTCTTCTTTAAAACTTTCATGATATTACAAGTTTACTTGGATGTTATAAATAATCCGAGCTGAATTTTTTTTTGTAATGGATAGGAGTAAATGGCAACAAGGCTAACAAAGTAGATAGCTAACCAGAAATGATTTATCCGCAAATATGCCACTAGGCTAGCAGGACTGCAGGATCACATCTCGAACCTGGTCCATGTGGTTCAGCCCACTGGGCTTGAATTCCGCTGATAGCATTGCCAACCTAGGATTCCTAAAGGGCGTACCCGGTGCACCCAGTGCACTCGAGTCTAAAAATACTTTTTTAAATTATAAAAAACCTAAAAATAATTGATGACATAAACGTAATATGTATCTATCACGTCATAAAATTTTAAATCAAAATTCGATTCACAGCTTGAGAACAAAATGACAAATCCAACTATGATAGTGTTAATAGACTGAATTCACATGTTAGTTTGAAATAGCTACTGTTCATAGCAGAATTTGTATTTATTGTTTCTCGAGTACGTTGTGGGTCGAATGTAGATTTAAAATTTTATGACATGGCAGATGCATCTTGTGTCTACGTCGTCAGTTTCTCTTCTTTAGATATTTAATGAGCAACACACATTCGAGAGAAACTTGTGGTGGTAACACGTTGTTGACATATTGATATCTTTTTCTTAAGTACAAACAGAACAAGAACACATATGTGATCCCAATCTAAGCTCTTTAGTATGATTATTGGTTTATACAATTGTATGCCGATTTATCGCTCCATATAGGCAGATATATGATAACCAGTATATAACTTTAGCATTGTAAAATGATTCAGTCTTAGGTTTTGTTTGACAATATGGTAGATTATGATAAAATATTATTGACAAAATCATTTTAATATGTACTTTCTTGTTTGACTATCTGCTTTTATTAAAATGTGCACGGGCATAGTTTATAATAGCGTTCTGCTAACAGACATGTAAAAAAGAAAAGAAATATCCATGTGTTGTTCCGCATAACGATACGAGTTTATTAAAAACTAGCCAAATACCCGTGCGTTACTACGGATAAGTAAATTAGATTATTGAACATGTTTAATTATTGATATCGTGCTCCATGCCACTTTCTTGGTTTCGTCTCAACTCTTGGTTAAGCTTCAGCTCAGATAGAATTGGGAGTTGTTTGTGGAGAGTACTACTTTGGGTAAATTTGAATTTTTAAATTTTGAGACAGTGGATGAAGAGGACATCTATTGAGGTTTCGACACGGGTATATAATTTGTGCTAAAATTTTAAGATGGTACAATAGTAAAGAGGAGAAAAGAAGGTGTACGGACCGTCGTCACCGAATTAAACCTTTATACGAGTAAAGATTGATATCGTGCTTCATGCCACTTCCTTGGTTTCGTCTCAACTCTTGGTTAAGCTTCAGCTCAGATAGAATTGGGAGTTGTCTGTGGAGAGTACTACTTTGGGTGAATTTGAATTTTTAAATTTCGAGACAGTGGATGAAGAGGACATCTATTGAGGTTTCGATACGGGTATATAATTTTTGCTAAAATTTTAAGATGGTACAACAGTAAAGAGGAGAAAAGAAGGTGTACGGACCGCCGTCACCGATTGAAACCTTTATAGGAGTAAAGATAAGTTAGTGCCCTGACTTTTCAACCCTGTAATATATATTTTTGAATTAATAGAACACTAACTATGAACTAACAGAACATTTTTATCCAACTAATTAAACTGTTCATATTTAATTTTGTTTATAAAATATAAGATCGTAGAATATCTTTCTTTTCTAAAAGACCGTAGAATATTTGGAGGTTGAAGATGAAGTGGCTGGCCCATATCTGCTGCGCCAAGCCCACCAAGTCACTCAACAGCCCACAACAAGCTTGTTTGAACCCATCTTCCTTATGCCAAACGAGAGCCGATCCCCAGTCCCTTGTTCGAAGCTTCGCTACGCTCAGGCGAGCAGCGTGTCAGCGAGTTGACGAGTTGACGGGGGAAAAGGCAAATCTAGCCCTCCCGCGAGTTGCAATAGCAAATCTAGCCCCCGGCGCGGCGCAAATGCATTTTTGACCCAAATTCGCGGGGCGGGCCCGCGACGGGCCGAAATCGCGCCCCTGGGCCGCGACGGCCGGCTCGTCGCGCTCCTGGAGGGCGAGGCAGCTAACGCCACGCACCATGGCGTGTGACTGGGTGAGCCAACGCCACGGTAAATGGCGTTTTCCCGGTGAAGAAAACGCCACGACTACTGGCGTTTGCTAGGTGAAACGAACGCCACTGAGACTGGCGTTTGCCCGGTGAGCTGAACGCCACGGTGTCTGGCGTGTGCTCGGCGAACCAAACGCCACGTGCTCTGGCGTTAGGCCACCGAAGACTTCGGCGGCGCGAACGCCAGAGCCCGTGGCGTTTGGTTCACCGAGCAAACGCCAGCCGCGGCTGCATGCGTGAAGTACCGAACGCCACAGTGTCTGGAGTTTGCTCGGTGAACCAAACGCCACGGGCTCTGGCGTTTGCTCAGAGGCGTTCGGTTCACCGAGCAAACGCCAGTCGTCGTGGCGTTTTGTTCACCGGGCAAATGCCATTGATCGTGGCGTTTGCTCACCCAGTCACACGCCACGGTTCATGGCGTTAGCAGCCTCGCCCTCCAGGAGCGCGACGAGCGGGCCGTCGCGGCCCGGGCGCGCGCTCAGCCTGCCGTCGCGGCCCGGACGCGCGCTCAGCCTGCCGTCGCGGCCCGGACGCGTGATTTTGGCCCGTCGCGGGTCCCGCCCCGTGAATTTGGGTCAAAAATGCATTTGCCCCGCCCCGGGGGCTAGATCTGCCATTGCAACTCGCGGGGGGGCTAAATTTGCCTTTTTCCCCGAGTTGACGAACGAAGGCATACGATGTGATGAGCCCGTGCAGGGAGAAGAGGAGCAGGTGATCACTGATTGGCGAGCTCGATCCCGTTCGTGCCTTCCTCCCTATCTTCTCATCATGGACGTGTTAAGGATATCAGGGTATGGCATTCTCCTTTTTGATTAATTCCGAGCCATGGAACACAAGAATCGAGTCGTTTCATGTGAAATTCCCGTGTACCAAGCGGCCCTAAAATTCGTTTCTCAAATCTCCTATCCGAAATGGGCTCTGACAGCAACCGATCTCTGCCTCTCATTTGTTTGTGTGAAAGGTTGGAAATTAGAGAAGGAAGTGAATGTGCGGCCACCTCTAGTCGTCCACTTTTACGTTTTGATGGGAAATTTTGATGAAGAATGCAACAGTTTTACCTATTTGCTAGGCTAATTTTGTCATGTGTTTGAGCTTTTCAACTGAGGACCTGATCAAGCATGCCCAAGTCCAAGCCATCGAAGCAGAATTCGTCGCCCATCTGGGCCGCCGCAACCACATCCCGATTCGCTCCTTGGCGGGCATTGCTCCAACATCATGTGTCTTCTGGCTCGAAGATCCTGTAACAGCTTCGAGAGGCCATGATAAGATTGGCTTTACACTTGGAAATGACAATATAACTTTTCTTAATTCGGAAACTGATAGGAGAAATGCTAGAAAACTGGAGACAAGAAAATCAAGGAAGAAGTGCAGAGGCCATAATAAGGCGACACTCAGGATTGCTGTACCACAGAAAGAAGGTTTTCAATCTTTCGTGAATGTTACTCATCCTAATTCCGAGAGACAAAAGGTCATTGGCTACAGCATTGAGGTCCTTGAGACCGCTATGAGCAATTTGCGGCCTCGTCCCTGCTATGATTTTTTTGTTTTCAATGGTTCGTATGATGAGCTAGTAGGCAACGTGTTTTCAGGGGTGAGGCTTCTATTAACTTGCATCTCAACGTTTTTCGAGGCTTGACTTGTAGCGTTTTAATTTCTTGTGCTTAAATACCTTTTCATCTCTGCTAAGTTTCTGGGGGATAAACAGGTGTATGATGCAGCAGTGGGTGATGTGACCATAACCGATGAACGAGTCATTGAAACGGTCTTTACAATGCCACATACACAGTATGGTGTGTCTATGCTTGTGCTTGCAGAAAATGAACCGGAAACAATCCAGTGGACATTTGTAAAGCCACTAAATGGGGAACTTTGGTTTGCAACTGTGGGCTTTTTCTTCTATACTGGCTTTGTTGTGTGGATGATTGAACGATGCAGAAATCAGGAGTACTACGGATCAAGTTTGAGACAGTTTAGCACTGCTTCCTACTTCGCTTTCTCCACTTCGACGTTTTCTCATGGTCAGCACTTGGTGCTTAAATTTCCTGACAATATTTGATATCTTACAACTGGTTTAGTTAATTTCTTTCCGTAGTTCTAGAATAATATAGTTTCTTCGGTTATTCTATGCACAGGTCAAAGTATTAGGAGCTCCTTGTCAAAAATCGTTGTGGTGGTATGGTGCATTATAGTGCTGATTCTAGTACAGAGCTACATGGAAAGCATGGCATCTATTATATACTAAAAGCAGAATACAATAGAAAAAAATAGAGAAAGGCTAGTGTTGGAGTTTGCTCGAAATTCCTGTCACCTCTTTGCAGAAGACGTTCTGCGTTATCGGTGTCAGCCAGCAGTGTCACCCAGCTGTGTCAGCCACCTGTGTTAGCCAGCTGTATCACAGGTGGCTCATCACCTGTGACACAGGTAGCTGACACAGGTAGGGTTAGCTCACCTGAGTCAGGTGCTAGCATGTTAAGTGTTCTGTCTGTGTCAGTCAGCTGTGTCACAAGCAGTAACACAGATACCTCTTCACCCACCTGTAACTATATATACCCTAACTTGTAGCCCTTATGGGATAAGCCAATCATTATAAATCTCTAATAGATTAGGACTTCATTCATCATAGTGAAGTTGACGTCTTCGTGCGTCCGTGGTTTTCACCCTTCTAGGGTTTCCATGTAAAACTCCATGTGCGCTTTGTTGCTTGTTTCTTGCTACGAGTTTGTTTCCGCTACTCTGATTTCTCACTTCCTCTGGACCGCCTCTCGTTTTCTCCCGCCGCTTCTAACAAGTGGTATCAGAGCCTTTGATTGCTCGTTCTTGAGATGACGTCTATGAAGTTTAATCTTCCTCTTCTTGATCGAGACACTCGATTCTCCTTGTGGCAAGTCAAGATGCGTGTTCTATTGGCTCAGGCCGATTATGAGGATGTCTTGGACTCCTTTGGCGGGAAGGCTGTTGCTTCTTGGTCCGATGATGAGAAGAAGAAGGACCGCAAGGTCGTTTCTCAAATTCAACTCCATCTGCACAACAACATTCTGCAGGAGGTTCTCCAGGAGACACATGCTGCTTCGGTATGGCTGAAGTTTGAAGCAATTTGCATAACCAAGGATCTGACTAGCAAGATGCACCTCAAACAAAAGTTGTTCTTGCACAAGATGCAAGAAGGAGGTAACTTACTTGAACACATCTCTAATTTTAAGGAGATTGTTGCTGATCTAGCATCATTGGATGTTAGTTATGATGAAGAAGATTTGGGTTTGATTCTCTTGTGTTCGCTGCCTAGTTCATATTCTGGTTTTAGAGATACCATGCTGTATAGCAGAGATACTCTCACTCTTCATGAGGTTTATGAGGCTCTGCATTTCAAGGAGAAGATGAGACAGATGGTGTTTGATGATTCAAGTGGCTCACATGCTGATGGTTTGTCTGTTCGAGGCAAATCTGAGAAGAAAAACCGTAATTATGGTCATGGAAGAAGCTCTGTCTGTGCCACAGGTCAGAGAGGCAGGTCAAAATCTAGAGAAAATGGCAAGTTTTGCAGATACTGCAAACGTGATGGACATGACATTTCTGAGTGTTACAAGCTGAAGAACAAGGAGAACAGGAAAGGCACAAAGCCAAAAGAAAAGGTTAATGCCGCTGCCAACTGTTCTGCTAACTCAGACGTCAAGTCTTTAGTTGTCATTGCTGGAAGTTCTGCCAGCAGCTGTGACACAGCTCATCACCTCAGCTGTGCCAGCTCCAGCTGTGACATAGGTGATCATCCCACCTGTGACACAGGTCTTCATCTCACCTGTGTCAGCCCCACCTGTGATACTGATGCTAACACAGGTGTTGGGTTTTTGAATGCTGTTGCCAGTTCAACTGGACAGAGAGCTGCCACCGATGAGTGGATTCTTGACACTGCTTGCACATATCATATGTGCCTCACAGAGATTGGTTCAGTTCCTTTGAGCCATTAAGCAATGGTGGATCAGTTCTTGGCTATGATGATTCATCTTGCAAGATAGAGGACATTGGCTCAGCTCAGCTCAAGATGTTTGATGGCATGATCAGAGCACTGACAGATGTCAGATACATTCCAGAGATAAAAAGAAATCTTGTCTCATTAAGCTACTTTGATGGTAAGGGGTACCATTATTCAGGTGGAGATAGTTGCTTAAAGATCATCAAAGGTTCTCTTGTGGTGATGAAGGCAGACCTGAGGAAGTCCAGTGGACTATACTATCTCCGTGGCAGTACAATTTCAGGCAATGCCGTCCCTGTAATTCCTTAAGATGTTTCTGGTTCTGATGCATCAAATCTTTGGCATATGCGTCTCAAGCATATGAGCAAATCAGGTCTGGAAGAGTTGAGCAAGCGTGGACTACTTGAAGGATATAGTGGAAGCCTGAAGTTCTGTGAGCATTGCATCTTCGGCAAGCACAAAAGGGTGAAGTTCATCACCTCAACTCATACAACTGAAGAAATTCTTGATTATGTACATTCTGACTTGTGAGGTCCATCCAGAAAGTCATCCTTTGGTGGATCTCATTACATGATAACCATTATTGATGATTATTCAAGAAAGGTCTGGCCCTATTTCCTCAAGCACAAGTCAGAAGCATTTTCTGCCTTCAAAGAGTGGAAGACAATGGTTGAAAACCAAACTAAGAAGAAAGTCAAGAAGCTTCGAACTGATAATGGTATGGAATTCTGCTCCAAACTGTTTAATTCATACTGCAAGTCTCATGGCATTGTGAGACACTACACTATTCTTGGCACTCCTCAACAAAATGGTGTAGCTGAGTGTATGAATAGGACCATTATCTCCAAAGCCCGTTGCATGTTGTCCAATGCAGGTCTGAACAGACATTTTTGGGCTGAAGCTGTCTCCACTGCATGTCACCTTATCAATAGGTCATCTTCCATAGCCATTGATAAGCAAATACCCATTGAGGTTTGGTCTGGTTCTCCTGCAGAATATTCTAGTCTGAGAGTGTTTGGGTGCCCTGCTTATGTTCATGTTGACAATGGGAAACTTGAATTTAGGGCAGCTAAATGCATATTTGTTGGCTATAAGTCTGGTGTCAAAGGCTTTAAGCTATGGAATCCTAAAACTATGAAGATGATAGTCAGCCGAAGTGTTGTCTTCAATGAGGCTACTATGTTGCAAAGCAATGATGTTCCAGTTGATCAGCTCAGAGGTTCTGAAGACAGAGGACAGAAGTCTAACTCTGAGATGGAGCATTCAGTTAAGCTCAGTGATTCTCATGCACCTGTCCCACAGGTGAGTGCACCTGTGCCACAGGTGACAGCTATGCCACAGCCAGTCCTAGGTCAGGCAGCTGTGCCACAGGCAGCTCATGACCTGCCAGCTGTGCCACAGGCAGGTGACGCAGGTGGTTATATGCCTGCTGCTGTGTACACTCCACAGTATTCCATTGCAATTGATAGGTCCAGAAGGGATCCTAAACCTGTCAGGAGGTTAATTGAAGAAACAAATATGGTTGCTTATGCTTTCAGTGTCGCAGAGGAAATTGAAGGATCTGCCGAACCTTCTTCTTACTCAGAAGCCATTATCTCTGCTGATGCAATCAATGGATGACTGCAATGCATGATGAGATTGAGTCCCTTGACAAGAATAGCACATGGGATTTAGTTAAACTGCCAAGTGACAAGAGACCGATAAGCTGTAAATGGGTCTTCAAGTGCAAGGAGGATATTACTCCTAATGATGGGGCAAGATACAAGGCAAGGTTAGTTGCTAAAGGCTACAACCAGATCCAGGTATTGATTTCAATGAAGTGTTCTCCCCTGTTGTGAAGCACAACTCTATTCGTACACTTCTTAGCATTGTTGCAATGCATGATTATGAGTTACAGCAATTAGATGTCAAAACTGCATTTCTTCATGGGGAGTTGGATGAAGACATCTATATGAATCAACCTGAAGGCTTTACTGTTCCTGGTAAAGAGAAGCTTGTCTGCAAGCTGAAAAAGTCACTGTATGAATTGAAGTAATCTCCTAGGCAGTGGTACAAGAGGCTTGACACCTTCATGATTTCTCAAGGTTTTCACAGATCTGACTATGATAGCTGTGTCTACTTAAGATCTGCTAATGGCTCTGCCATTTACTTACTATTGTATGTCGATGACATGCTGATTGCTGCTAAGGATAAAGCAGATGTTGACAAATTGAAGGAACAATTGAGTTCTGAATTTGATAGGAAGGATCTGGGTGCTGCAAAGAAGATTCTTGGCATAGAGATTTCCAGAGACAGATCTGCTGGAAAATTGTACCTCAGTCAGAGAGGGTACATTGATAAGGTGCTTCACCGATTCAGTTTTCAAGATGCCAAACCGGTTTTCACACTGTTAGATGCACACTTCAGATTATCATCAAGCTGTTATCCAAAGTCAGAAGAAGATGATGAGTATATGTCTAGAGTTCCCTATTCAAGTGCCGTTGGCTCTCTCATGTGTGCCATGGTTTGCTCCCGTCCTGATTTAGCTCATGCTTTGAGCGTTGTGAGCAGATTCATGGCTAAGCCTGAAAAGGAGCACTGGAAAGCAGTCCAATGGATATTCAGGTACCTTCAGGGTACATCTAATGCTTGTTTGCATTTTGAGAAATCTAGAGATGGAATTATTGGATATGTTGATTCCGACTTTGCTGGCGATTTGGATAAGAGAAGATCACTGACAGGCTATGTGTTCACCATTGGTGGCTATGCTGTAAGTTGGAAGGCAACCCTGCAGTCAACTGTTGCATTGTCTACTACTGAGGCCGAATACATGGCTGTTGCTGAGGCATGCAAGGAGGTTATTTGGTTGAAAGGATTATATTATGAGCTTTGTGGAGATTCATCCTGCACAACCATCTACTGTGACAGTCAAAGTGCAATCTGCCTTACAAAGGATTCTATGTTCCATGAGAGAACTAAGCATATCGATGTCAGATTTCATTTCATCAGAGATGTTGTTGCCAAGAGTGATGTGAAAGTGACCAAGATCAGCACGCATAATAATGTTGCTGATATGATGACAAAGTCAGTTCCTGCAACTAAGTTTGAGTTTTGCTCAAGCTTGGCCGGTGTTAAAAGATAGTCCCTAGTAACTATTGGCGTATGACGCGTGATGAACTGTTAAATCAGTTGAATTTGTTATCCCTGGCGTTACAAGGAAGGAAAAAATTTGTCTTAAGGTGGAGTTTGTTGGAGTTTGCTCTAAATTCCTGTCACCTCTTTGCAGAAGACGTTCTGCGTTATCGGTGTTAACCAGCAGTGTCAGCCAGCTGTGTCACAAGTGGCTCATCACCTGTGACACAGGTAGCTGACACAGGTAGGGTTAGCTCACCTGAGTCAGGTGCTAGCATGTTAAGTGTTCTGTCTGTGTCAGTCAGCTGTGTCACAAGCAGTAACACAGATACCTCTTCACCCACCTGTAACTATATATACCCTAGCTTGTAGCCGTTATGGGATAAGCCAAGCATTGTAAATCCCTAACAGGTTAGGACTTCATTCATCATAGTGAAGTTGACGTCTTCGTGCGTCCGTGGTTTTCACACTTCTAGGGTTTCCACGTAAAACTCCCTGTGTGCTTTGTTGCTTGTTTCTTGCTACGAGTTTGTTTCCGCTACTCTGATTTCTCACTTCCTCTGGACCGCCTCTCGTTTTCTCCTGCCGCTTCTAACAGCTAGAAATTCTCAAACAAAAGCAAAACATCTGATCGTTAATTTGGTGGACCCTTTTATTATTACTAGACCACAACTGATATATCTTCATAACTGTACCTAAACAGATCACAGCCGATAAATCTTCATAACTGCACCTAAACAGATCACAGCCGATAGATCTTCATAACTGCACCTAAACAGATCACAACCGATAGATCTTCATAACTATACCTAAACAAATCACATCCGATAGATCATCATAACTGTACATAAATAGATGGCTCAATATAACGACTAGCAGGCCGGCTCATAAATGTACATAAATAGACGACTCAGTACAGGTTGACTCGCGATTTGAACTTTTATTTTTGTACTGATCTAATATCACGCGAATGGATAGAAATTAAAGATAATTAAAAATGTTCGATATGCAATTAGTACTGATCTAATATCACACATGCAGGTAAAAAAATAAAGATAACCAAAACGTTTCCCACGCTATCAGTACTGATCTAATATCACGCGTACAAGTAAAATAATAAAGATAATTAAACAAATCACATCCGATAGATCATCATAACTGTACCTAAATGGACGGCTCAGTACAATGCCTAACGGGCCAGCTCGTGAGTTGAATTTTTATTTTCCATACTGATATAATATCACACGTACAGGTAAAATACATAAAGATAATTAAAAACGTTTCCCACGCAGGCGGGACACTGTGCTAGTATATACTAAAAGCAGAATATAATAGAAAAAATAGAGAAAGGCTAGAAATTCTTATAAAAAAGCAAAACATCTGATCGTTAATTTGGTGGACCCTTTTATTATTAGTAGACCACAACCGATAGATCTTCATAACTGTACCTAAATAGATCACTACCGATAGATCTTCATAACTGTACCTAAACAGATCACAGCCGATAGATCTTCATAACTACATCTAAACGGATCATAGCCGATAGATCTTCATAATTGTACCTAAACAGATCACATCCGATAGATCATCATAACTGTACCTAAATAGACGGCTCAATACAATGCCTAACAGGCAAACTCGCGATTTGAATTTTTGTTTTCTGTACTAATATAATATCAGACATACAGTTAAAAAACATAAAGATAATTAAAAACAGCAAAAAGGCTCCAGCCTTCGGTGACATATCTGAACCAGCTCCGGCTCAGTGACGACTTTGTTGGATACCAAGATGATTCATTTGTGCGGTCCATCTTGATGAATCATGGTCTCAGAGAAAGTAGGTTAAGGAACTATACAAAGAAAGAGGAATATGCTGATGCTTTGAGGAAGGGGTCCAAGAATGGATGGGTGTCGGTTATCGTTGATAGATCCCCTATTTAACTTCTTTCCTCTCTGATCCTCGTTACGAAAATGGTTTTAAGATGGTTAGTTGCATATACAAGACTCCTGGATTTGGTTTTGTAAGCTTCTCAATCTAATGCTTTTGTACATTCACGATTCATCCTTGAAGAGCTATGCTGCATTCTGGGGACAAAAATTAGTTGCTAACATCGTGTTTTTTATCTCCAGGCATTTCGTCTAGGTTCTCCGCTGCATAATCTTTCGACTGCCATCTTGAACCTAACAGGAGGGGATGAAGGCTCACAAATTGAAGCGAAATGGTTCGGCGCAGCTCCATTGCCGATGGGTGCTGGCACGGTCCCTGACACTGATTCCGCACCTCTCACTCTGCAAAGTTTCTCTGGTCTCTTTGTCATCACAGGATCTATTTCAACTCTCATGCTACTGATAAGCATTGTGAGGTCGGTTCATACCAAATGCGCAGAGATGAGAAAGGCCGATGCTCAAAGTGTCAATGATAGTGGTGGCGACGAAGGTTCTCATCCATTGCAGAATGGCACGGCTCATGACTGTGTCCCTGATCAACCCCTCTGTGAAGCATTAAGTAACAATTCCATGGTATCCGTAGGAGCGACGAAAATGGTGGAGACGAAGAGCCTGGCCAGTGCAGCAGAATGGCATGCACACTGGCTCTGTGCCGGCAGAATCTTTCCAGTTTGAGATGAGCACTGTCTGAGACTGAGATGAATCTACTAGATAAGCGCAGCATGCTCATGAGTGCTCTTTTTGCCACTACAGTCTACAGCGATGCTGCACTCCACACTTTAGATTAGATAGAAATAGCTGATTGTTTTTTCTCTCTTTTGCAAAGTAGAAAGGATATTCAACAACTGATGTGTGTATATGTCACTTGAAATTGATATTACTTATGTTATCCCACCTAGGAGGTCCTTCTCAGGTCGAATTTGGAGGCGTTTTCCTTGCTTCGTTAATAGAACATGTAGTTTCACCGTATATTCCTTCATTTCTTTTGGTATTACTTATGTTTCACTGTATATGCTGTTCACATGACGCATATGGTTGTATTTTGTATCTAATTTTGCAAGTGTACATGTTATAAGCATGATATCTATCTATGTTTTTAAGAAAACACAACTTTTTAAAGTTGAAAACATACATTTTAAGTATTGGGTAGACATCTACTCGGTGAGAAAATGCATTTGCGTAAATGATACCCCCTCTTTTCTCATCTTAAGATCTCGTGCTAGTAAAGGCTCCACGTCCGTTGGGATCTGAGCGTACATTTTGTCCACTAGGCGCATTGGTCTGTACTCTCCCAGCTCGTTTAATCGTTGATAACCATGTCAGTCATGATGGAGACAGGTCCTCTGATCATCTTCTATTGTTTTCTTCATGTTACTCTCTCTCGAATTGGGACACTTCTGTCCCTTCCAAAAAATTTGGGACACTTCTGGCCCTTCCAAAAAATTTGGGACACTTCATATTGTTAATTTGTGCACTGCTACGCTAACTTAGAATTTACACCGTTGACGTGACGACGCATTGACCTGATCGATCAGTATATGCATCTAGCGAGCGGCAACAATGTTATCTTCAGGTCGTGATGCTTCTCTTCTTATTTTCTTTTCTGAAAACAGTTAATGGCGATACTTTCATGAGCCCATGCAATCTGGGCGTTTATGATGCTAATATATATGGTCAACCGATTAGTGTCTTACTATGTATATACATCCATCACTATGATTGACTTAGCATAGTAACTCCATATAAATATTCGGAAACGACCGTTTCCTAGTTGCCTATAGGATTATCATGCTAAAGAACTCAAGCAGACAAGTGTGCTGATTGGCAACAGGGCTGTTAATTACTATTATTATTATTATTATTATCTGGTGCCTTCTCTAACTGAATCAGGGATTATCATATATTTTTCTCACATAAACATAAGAGGGAAGGAACGCCATCATATTCTCGAGAGGTTGAGCATATGCATTGCATAACACAACATCCACGAAATTTCGCCGCCCCTCGCTGGTTCACGCCGCTCGATCGCTGTGCAGTATATATGTTAGGTATCAGGTACACCAACCTATAGCAAGTAAATATATACACCGAAGCCAAGCGAATATTCAGTCGTACGTATGGAGTGGCCAACTAGGCGCTTGCTCGCCGGTGCTGCTTCTGCAGGTCTCCTCTCTTTGCTCATGCTTCGGAGCAGCGTGGCCACGGCGCCGGTGCCGGTGGGGGTCGGGGTGGTGCTGGACCTGACGAGCGAGACGGGGAGGAAGAGCCTCACCTGCATTTCCATGGCCCTGGACGACTTCTACCTGAAGCATCCGAGCTACACCACGCGGGTGGAGCTGCGGGTCAGGGATTCGCGCGGAGAGCTCGTCACGGCGGCATATGCTGGTAAGCGTATGTTGTGTGAAATTTGTCGGCTCTGACCATGGTTTCAAATTTTGGTTTCGGAAATATTTTGGGAACTATTGAAATCATTGAAATTTCCGAAATTTCAGTTATTTCGGTTTTCAATTCGGTCAAATGACCGAAATTTCTGCTTGAATTTGACTAGAATCCAACCAAAGTTTAAAGAAATTTAACAAAAGTTTGAATTCTATTTGAATTTGGTTTGAATTCATGTGCCACCGGAATAATTTGACTGAAATGCAGATAACTTGTTACCTACTGAAATGATTAAATTTTCCAAAATTATAGTGAAATTTCATTGAAACTGAGAATGCCGGCTCTCACTCTTAGGTAAACACAATGACCCTAAAATCGGCAGAGCTCCTGCCGTGTGTTTGAAAAGAATGTAGAAAGGACTTATTAGAAGTGTTGTAGGAGTACCTCATGCACATGTGATCCAAATAGATTTTGAAACGCACGATTTTTCTAGGTTTTCTTTGGGTGTGTTTGAATTTCTTGCGTTTCAAGTAGGCTGGTTTTTGTGCCTGTTTAGTTCGATTGGTCAAGTTGTACTAATCATGCCGTACAAGCACCACCGCATTTTCCTCCTCCGAAATAATTCTCGCGGACGTCAAGTGACATTGAGAAATAGGTCAATGGGGAAGGTCATACTCGGAGAGTTCATATGCAACCGTCCCTAACGGCCGCTGATCGAATTTAAATTTCAAATTTTGTGTCATAGAAGGTCAGAAATGCCAAACCCCACCTATTTGGACGTCTGCGTCCAATCTCACCCCTCCAGCTGCTTCAAGATTCGTACCCTCATTCTGAAAGAAACACCTTTAAGCTACATTCATTTCTCATTATTTGATCCTTCCATTTTGTAAAACATACACCCCACTCTACATTCATTTCTCATTATTTGATCCTTCCATTTTGTAAAACATACACCCCACTCCTTCCTTTTCTCATTCTCTACCATTCACCATGAACATCATTCTCTCTTTCACCAGGAACATCATTCACCGCGAACATAAACCATTCAAGAACAAACTAACTGGACACAAAATTACATTAATCATCTTTGTGTCAAGCCATGCACCTCAAACAGCCGATGGGAAAATAAAAGAAAGTTTATGAAAATTTAGTCAAGAATTTACATTAATCATCCTGTACCAAGCCATGCACCTCAAAGATCCCCATCTCGGATAGATCACATTAATTTATGAATTTCTGCCATTGAAGAACAAGCAAACAAAAATTTCTGATTCGGATCAAGATTTCTGGTGGCAACGGTCCAGCTCATTGGTCGGGAGAGAGAGGGAGAGAACATAGGGACTCAGTGGGGGCTGGGGTGAATACGTGAGGAGAAAAAGGGGTAGATTTGAAAGCATAGTGTGCAAGGAACATTTGGGTTGTATAGAGAGAGCTGAGATGTTCAAGCTAGACTCTAAATGTGAAATGTTCTTGGCACGCATCTTGAAGTACTGCGAACGTCCTAGATAGTAGAGGAAAAACTGTGTTGCATATATTGTAGGGGGAAAAAGGCGTATTTGGCCCCCGCTCGAGTTCTAATGGCAAAAATAGCCCCCCATCGGAGAGAAGAGCAAAACTGTCCCCGCGACGCGCCGGGCACGCGACGCGTGGCTAAATCGCGCCGGGGGCCCGCGATCGCGCGTTCGACCCGCGATGGAGTCGGGCCGCGCCTCTAGCCCGCGAAGGAGGCTGGGCCGCGCTCCAGGCCCGCGACGCAGGCCGCATCGCGCACCAGGCCCGCGACGCAGGCTAACGCCATCAACGATGGCGTTTAAGTCCGGGAGCTAACGCCAATGGCAGTGGCGTTCGTCCTAGTTGACGTGGCAAAGCTCCGAACGCCGTCTTCACTGGCGTTTGTACCCCCTACCCAAACGCCATGAAATCTGGCGTTTGCCCCCCAGACCACAATTGTGAAACACATGGCAAGAAAGATCCAACATCAGTGTAAAAAAGAGTAGCAGTAGCAAGAAAACTCTGATGCATGCGTGCGTTGCATTTTCTTTATAGTGATTTTCATGCAAATTTGGTCCACGATTGACAGAGGCAGTGATTGATTGGTGCAGGCTTTTCTCATGTCTCAGAGCGACCGCAGCAACGGGCACCAGTGAGTAATAACTGACCGAAGTAATCAGGCACCACATGCCCTTGTCTCAAGGAAAAACCGAAAAATCACCCTCTCACCTGAACACATATTTGCTTTGCTACTTTTTTTTTGGCTACTCGTACTTTTATCATCTGCCAGCAATGCTAATAACATCAGCTACTTTGCATTGTTTTAACCTGAACTTTGTATCCATGTATAGATTGGAAGAACGGAACACACGAATTTCAGAGAAAACAGTTTAGCTCTCACATGAATCGGGAAAAACTTGGGGGGTTCAAAACTGACCCGGACCTGCGTGATAATGAATCTTGAAACAAATAATATAGTGATCACAGGTTGAGTAGCTCATTATCAGCGCCTACCTTCAGTTTTTCTTGGTGTCAGCGATAAACTGAAAAACTTTCTGCTAAGATTTTAACCAGCTAGCTAGATGCAATCAGCAACAATTGTGGTCTGGGGGGCAAACGCCAGACTTCATGGCGTTTGGGTAGAGGGTGCAAACGCCAGTGGAGACGGCGTTCGGAGCTTTGCCATGTCAACCAGGACGAACGCCACTGCCATTGGCGTTAGCTCCCGGACTTAAACGCCAGCGTTGATGGCGTTAGCCTGCGTCGCGGGCCTGGAGCGCGATGCGGCCTGCGTCGCGGGCCTAGAGCGCGGCCCAGCCTCCTTCGCGGGCCAGAGGCGCGGCCCGACTCCATCGCGGGTCGAACGCGCGATCGCGGGCCCCCGGCGCGATTTAGCCACGCGTCGCGGGGACAGTTTTGCTCTTCTCTCCGATGGGGGGCTATTTTTGCCATTAGAACTCGGGCGGGGACCAAATACGTCTTTTTCCCATATTGTAGGTACATCTTATGTAAATGTTGTTAAATAGTTTTCTGTCTTTTTAGCCTGCTACCGTTCTACCAACACATGATGGCACCATAAAGAGCCGACAGCACTAGGACTACCCCGTTCATGCTCGAATTAGACTTGAGATAGGCTGGTAAGCTCACTGAGAAGACTAAGGGCTTTGTGCTTGTCATCTTCTAGCGGTCAAGATGAACTGCCCAGCCTTGAAAACTTTGTTTTAAATTATTTCTTCCTTGTCTCATTTAAATCACCTCCTTATATTTCGGAAGTCAAACTTTGTGCCAATATCCTTTTAGAAATTGGCTAGGTGGTAAGATGCTCTCAATTTAAATAGTTTAGGGGGTTAAGTGATCCCAAAAATAGTTTGAAGGGGAAAGTAAGTCTAGCCAATAGTTTGGAGGAAGAAAGTGGACATTTTTCTTCTATTTAACTAACTAGCCCGGTGTAATTGCGCGGGAAACATTTTTTATTATCTTTATTCTTTTATGTGTAAGCGTGATATTAGATCAGTACGGGGAATAAAAGTTCAAATCGCGAAGCAGCTTGCTAGTCGTTGTACCAAGTCGTCTATTTAGGTACAGTTATGATGATCTATCGGATCTGATTTATTTAATTATCTTTATTGTTTTACCTGTACGTATCATATTAGATCAGTACTAATTACGCGAGAAATATTTTTAATCATCTTTATTTTTTACCTGTACGTGTGGTATTAGATCACTACTAATTGTGCAGGAAGCATTTTTAATTATCTTTTTTTTCTTACTTGTATGCAAGATATTAGATCAGTATGAAAAATAATAGTTATCGACTTGCTAGTCGTTATACTGAGCCGTCTATTTATGTATAATTAGATTGTACCGAATCATCTATTTATGTAAAGTTATGATGATCTATCGGATATGATCAGTTTAGGTAAAGTTATGAAAATCTATCCGTTGTGATCTGTTTACGTACAATTACGAAGATCTATTGGTTGTGATTTGTTTAGGTATAATTATGAAGATCTATCGATTGTGGTCCACTAATAATAAAACGATCCACTAAATTAACGGTCGGATATTTTACTTTTTTAAAAAAATTAGTCTTTTTCTATTTTTTATTATATTCTACTTTTAGTATACAGTAGATATGAAACGTTTGACACTGATAGCTGCATTTTTTTGCGGTTCCTTGTTTAATTTTCTCTTAAGTCAATTTTATTGCCTATTGAATAAGTTTCCAGCTGTCTGTGTTTGATTTTGATCCGATGGTTCTTAATTTCGCTGCATGCATGCTTCTGCAGCTGAGGAGCTGATCATGAACAAGAATGCGCAGGTGCAGGCCATCATCTCGCCTGAGACGTCACCTGAAGTCGAGTTATTCGCTAGCATCGCGAAACGCAGCAACATCCCGATCCTTTCCTTCTCCGCCATCTCGCTGACGTCGAGTTCATCGCAATCCCCTTTTTTTGTGCGCACGGCAGCCAACAGCAGCTCCCAGGCCGCGCCCATTGCCGCCATCCTCGAGGCATTCACATGGCGCGCGGCCGTCCTGCTGCACGAGGACTCCCCCTATGGCATCGGCATTCTCTCGGCGCTAGTCCACGCGTTCCAGGGCTCCCGCGGCCTAATGGATAGCGTAGCTGTGCCCGCCGATGCGACAGACAGCCGCCTCGACGCGGCGCTCCTCGCCGTCAAGAATATGCCGGCACGGGTGTACGTCGTGCACGTGCCTCCCGCTCTGGCCGCGCGCCTCTTTCACCGGGCCATGGTCGCCGGCATGATGTCGGAGGGGTACGTCTGGATGGCCACGGCCGGCGTCGGCAACGCGGCGGACAGCCTCAACCCCGGCGACATCGACAGCATGCAGGGGGTTGTCAGCCTGCGGCCTCATGTGCATGCGAGCGACCAAGTCAGAAGCTTCTCAAGGCGGTTCAAGGTGAGGTTTCGGCAGCAGAGCCTGGCTCCCAACGACGCCGTGCACGATGACCCGAACGTGCCGGTGTCGCTGCTCTGGCTGTACGACACGGCATGGGCAGCTGCGGCAGCAGCTGAATTCTCCTACAGAACGGCGGCACAAGGACCGTCGACGCTTCTCGATGCTCTGCTCAACACCACGTTCCACGGCCTAGCCGGAAGATTCAGGCTGGTCGATGGGCAGTTGCAGATCGCAGCGTACGAGATCGTGAATATCATCGGTAATGGCGCGAGGACGGTAGGTTTCTGGACGCCGGAGTTTGGAATCTCGACGAGCTTGTACCCCGAGAGTGGCAGAGAACTGAAACAAATCCTCTGGCCGGGTGAAACGGCGGCAGCTCCGGTAGGGTGGAGCGAGTCACCGAACGGACGGCCGCTCCGCGTCGCTGTCCCGGTGAAGCGCGGGTTCAGCCAGTTTGTGGAGATCTCCGGCGATCCAAGCACCGAGAGAGTGACAGGCTACTGCATAGACGTGTTCCACGCGGTCATGACGAAACTGAACTATCCAGTTGATTACCAGTACGTGCCAGTTAACGATAGCCTTGAGTCTTACGAAGCACTTGTGAATCTGGTGCACGACAAGGTCAGTACTTGTCGACACTGGAAATTAAATCCCATGATAGTTCTTTTTTTCTCTTTACTTACTCAGTTGAACTTAATTTGAAGTCGTCGTTGCAGAAAGCCGACGCGGTGGCCGGAGACGTGACGATCACGGCGAGCAGGATGGAGCTTGTCTCCTTCACGATGCCGTTCGCCGACCCGGGGTGGTCGATGATCGTGGCGGAGGAGGACAGCAGCAACAGCATGTGGATCTTCGTGAAGCCGCTAACTCCAGAGCTCTGGCTCACCAGCCTCGCCTTCTTCTTCTTCACCGGCTTCGTCGTGTGGGTGATCGAGCACAGGATCAACCCTCGGTTCGGCGGCACGCCCTGGAAGCAATTCGGCGTCCTCTGCTACTTTGCATTCTCAACTATGGTCTTCTCCCACAGTATACATTCCTGCCATGCATTCTTTTTCTATAACTGCATGCAAATCTACACATGCATATTGCAACGGATGTACTTGCTAATTAAAGTGTTACACCATTTTCCTATACACTAGACTAGGGGTGTCGATATTCGAGCCAGCTCAACTTAACTTATAAATACTCGTTAACTTAACGAGCCAGCTCTACTTAACTTATAAATACTCGTTAACTTAACGAGCTAGCTCTACTTAACTCGTTAATGTAACGAGTTAAGATCGCAACTCGACTTGACTGGTTAAATACTTGAGTTAGCTCATTAAGCTCATTAAAAACTCATTAAAACTATCATTTGAATTTATGCTCCCGAAACTATCACTTGGTCCTTGGACAAAACCGGAGCTAGCATTTTGGTCTTAGGCCTACGGAAGGTTATTTATATTTGGGCTTTGGGCCTACCAGACAAACTGAGTCTAACGAGTTATTCAAGTACTCGTTAACTCTCATTAAGCTTGTAAACTTAACGAGTTAAAAAACCAGCTCAACTCGACTCGTTAAGGCACGAATTCAAGCCGAGTCGAGCCGAGTTATCGAGTACTTATTAAACTCGTGGGTTCCGAGTTTTTTGCCCACCCCTAATGTATACTAAAACTAGTAGTTGTGACTTACCTGCAGAGGAGAAGCTGGAGAGCAACCTGTCGAAGTTCGTGGTGATCATGTGGGTGTTTGCCGTGCTCATTCTCACGACGAGCTACACGGCGAACCTGACGTCTATGCTGACGGTCCGGCAGCTCCAACCGACGATAAACAACCTGAGAGAAAACGACTACGTGGGGTACCAAGAGGGCTCGTTCATCAAGAGCATCCTGAAGGAGATGGGCTTCAACAAGGCGAGGTTAAGGGCATACTCCGCGATGGACGAGTACGCCGACGCCCTCAAGAAGGGGTCGGAGAACGGAGGCGTCTCGGCGATCTTCGACGAGGTGCCCTACCTGCGTCTCTTCCTGTCGCGCTACTGCGAAGGCTACTCCATGGCCAGCCCAACCGCCAAGAGTGGCGGGTTTGGATTCGTACGTGTTCGGTTAATTTCCTGCTTTCTTTTTTCTGTAGATTTCACGCTACTCCGGTTCCGATCGAATGCATGTGTAGTCTAGGTGGAGTTAACAAGGATGAGTTTGCGTTGATTTCAGGTGTTCCCGATGGGATCTCCGCTGGCGGTGGACGTGTCGCGCGCCATCCTGGAGCTGGCGGCGGAGGAGAAGCTCGCCCGCATCGAGAGGAAGTGGTTTAGCCACCCCGGGGCGTGCGTGAGCAAGAGCGACACCGCCGACGCCAGGCTCGGGCTGGCGAGGTTCGGTGGGCTGTTCCTCACCAACGCCGTGGCCTCGTGCCTCATGCTCCTGATCCACCTCGCCAGCAGGTTTGTCTCCCAGGAGCGCGCGCACGGTGAGCTCAGGGCCGACGCCGACGCCGAGGCCGCGGGGGCGCCGCTGCGGTGGTTGCGCGCGTGGCTCCAGCGCTTCCACACCCTCGAGAGTCAGGATCGGCGAGGTGAGTCCGGAGCTGTGGAGCAAGAAGGAGCCATGCGAGAGTGTACTACTCCCGTGGATACGAGCTTGGATGGCGCGGTTTCCGGGGTAAACACTGCTTCTACGCATGTTCCAGAGGAAATATTATCACCCTTGGGGGCCGTTTGATGGAGCAGTCAGCCTCGGCGTCCATGCATGTGAATGCAGCATAGGTGACAGAGTGAATCGTAGCAATATAATGCCGGGAAAGGTAGTAGTTTAGCACTTGGTAGTATCAGTTTATTTGACTAGCTTGTGGGGAGTTTAATTCTATCGCATGCAGATAGGGATGCGAACCATATACATGACATAAGTTCGGTCGATAGCTAGTTCTGTAAAGTAGTACTACTGTTGTTTAGCCACTATTTGCCACCACTACAGAAATCATTTGTACAGACGATTCGGAACTCTCGTGCGGGATGGTTTTCCGAACCGTCTGTACGAAATAGTCTGTACAAATCAGTTTTACCATCTGTACAAAATCGATTAGTAACCGTCTGTACAAATCGAGTAGGACAGACGGTTCCAAACTAGAACCGTCTGTGCTAATCGACTGGAACCGTCTGTACTACTCGATTTGTAGAGACGGTTCAACCGTCTGTACTAATCGATTAGCATCCGTCTGTGATGTCGTGTTATAAAAAAAGACCCATCGCGCCATGTGGCTAGTCTCATCCCACCGTCCGCGTCATCCCATCCAACCACTGGAATTAAATCACGCAATATGCTTCCAGCAGGATTCGATCCCACAACCTCATGTTGTCCAAGCCAGAGGAGTTGCCAATTGAACTAGGCCGAGTACGCGATATAGACGGGATGGCTTTCCTCTTAACTAATCCCTACGACTAAGCGGGACGCTTCTAGTACAGACGGTTCTAAATTTGGAACCGTCTATACAAATAGCACAGACGGTTCCAAGTTTAGAACCGTCTGTACTGTTCAATTTGTACAGATGGCTCCAATTTGGACCTGTTTGTGCTATTTGTACAGACGGTTTTAAATTGGAGCCGTCTGTGCTGTAGCTCTGAGTGCTAGTTTGAGTCCAGATCCAACCCTAGTTTGAGAGGTTTTAGTAAAATAGCCATAACTTTCTCATACGAAATCCGTTTTGGGTCCACGACCACTCAAATCGAAGCTAACGACGAGGCGCATCTAAAAATTCTACACTTGTATACACTTGTATCCATCTTGACCTTCAAAATTCGGCTTCTAAGTAGGACTTTTTGGCTCCAAAAGTTTTTCTGTTACTTTTTTTGATCTTGCGGAGGGCATATCTCCTCCACCTGGACTCCGATTTGGGTGATTCTTGTTTTCCTGGTTAGCTTAAGTCGAGGACTTGCTTTCCACTTTGATCCCAGCTTCTGCTGAGCAATTTTATCGAGGTGCCGTTTTCAAAATCTTCGATTTCGGGCCGGGATTTCCACTAGTCGTTTCGTCGACTTTCTCGGAATTGGCTCAAAATTTTTGGAAACGTAGAGTTTGGCCTCCCGCTCACAGCCGTGAAAACCGTTCGACAATCGGAGCTATCAAACTCCCTCCCCGACGTTGCTACTTTCCTACCGCGGCAAGAAAATCTGCAGTTTTTGCTGCCGCGGCAGCAGAGTATCAACTAATCTTGCTTCGTCTATTTGTACAGACGGTTCTAAGTTGAACCGTCTGTACTGTTTACAGATTTGTACAGACGGCTCTAAACTTAGAACCGTCTGTACTGTTTGATTTGTACAGACGGTTCCAAGTTTAGAACCGTCTGCACTATTTATAGATTTGTACAAACGGTTCCATACTTAGAACCGTCTGCACTGTTTTATTTGTACAGACGGTTCCAAGTTTAGAACCGTCTGTACTATTTACAGATTTGTACAAACGATTCCAAACTTAGAACCACCTGTAGTGTTTGATTTGTACAGACCGTCTGTACTGTTTGATTTGTACAGACGGTTCCAGTTTGGACCCATCTGTGCTATTTGTACAGACAGTTCCAAATTGCAACCGTCTGTACTGTAGCGTCCCGCTTGTTACGAACCGTTCGTACTCATTTTCTCAGACAGTTTTCGTTTGGAACCGTCTGTGATACTATTTGTACAGACGGCTTCAAAAAACTGTCTGTATAGGGGCGTCCCGTTAAATGAATTCTGTAGTAGTGTGCGCGGCTTCATTTCTAAGCAATACTACAAATTTGTCCCGAGGACATATTAGGTGCAATCTACCTTAGTGTGCAATATCATGCAAACCACTAAAAGTTACAAAAAATTATAAAGAAAATTGAATATAATCTTCTAATCTAACTCTACCTACGTTTAAAATGTCATGTTTAAATACGACCTAGTAAGATTAGAAGTACACATGCAATTTTTCAAAGAATTCTTTTGCAATGTATTGCACAAAGATTGCACCGTAGATACACTCTGGTGCACTCGCTAACCCTGTTCGGCCCTCAAAGATCCAAGAGCAATTATTATAGAATATATCATTTAGGTGCAATCCATGCGTCTAGTCGGATGGATAATCAAAACGTCATATCAAAATCTGAAATTTTTTAACAGTAATGACGTAAGATTAATCTATGCCATAAAATTTTAAATCTAAATTCGATCCACATATTGAAAAAAAAAGGACAAAACCTGTTGTGAAAAATAGTACCTCACTCAAACTCTATTGATCGAATTTGAAGTTAAAATTCTGTGAAACAGTACATGCATCTTGTGTCAGTGTTGTCAATTCTTTTGAAAGTTTTTATAACTTTTGGATATGTCATCCGGCTAGATTGCACACAGCCTACAGATTTTATACAAGTTGCTCCTTAAAGATATCATTGCTTAGGCACACAACATCGAAAGCCAAGATCTGTGCTAAATCCCGATCTCCAGTTTTTGTGCGCGTCAAAAAGGAGAGCGCATGGGGTCCCCCTCAAGCCCGCACTCGCACGATTGCACCACTCCAACTAGCAGAGTGGCCCATGCATTTGTGCAGCTAGGTTTACTATATATTGTTGATATTGTTTCCTTTGGTAGTATTTATCCTATACTATCAACTTTATTCAATTTCATTCATTGCTACATTAGTTTTGATATGTCACTCAAAATATAGAAAAAAATTATAGCCAAAAAATTATGTTTTGAGGAAGCATCATTAGATGTTTTGAGGAAGCATTATTAGACCTTGGTACAATCTTTCCATTACTTGTGTTGCGTTGTTAAGCTTTAGTTAACAATATTCTTTTAGTAGCAAATATAATTTATTCGCATGTGAACCTTTAGTTGATAGTACTCTTTTAATATCAAATCTTAGTTATTCACATGGATGTCCTCTTTCCTTCGTTTTGTGTTCCTCTTCCATTGCTTAATTTTGATATATAATTAGGCAGCAAGGCGAAGACCTCGGTGTGACACTGAAAACTGGCGGCATTGAGGCCCATAGCCTACCATGCAAAATCATAGATTTTCATACTAATCTCCAGCTTTCCCTCTATCTTTTCACCAATGATTTTTTGAGGAACTTTTCACTAAGAATTAAATCTAAACATTCATGGCTTGTAACAAAACCTTGTGTTTCTCTTCCTCCACTGTGGCGTGCCCGATTTTAAGGCCGGACACGTCATTTGTGATTACTGTACTGGTCCTTGGATCAGTAGCCAGTACGCACAAATACTTGATAGCATACACATACAATACCGAATCCTTATTACACGGTTAGACCATTACGATCGAGGTTCGATACATGGCCTATTGGCTGAATAAAAATGCAGCGGAAAACATAACGAAGTGGATAGCCCATCGGCTTGCCGAACCAACAGGCAGCTGACTGGGGAAAACGTCCTAAGCCTCGGCTTCGCTGTCGCCCTCCTCGTAATTGAAGTCTTCTTCCTCCTCTGGCCAATTCAACAAGCCAGGTGAGTACATTGAATGTACTCGCAAGCAATCCCCATTGGGGGATTATACAGCTATATTTCATGCGGGGATATTTCAAAGGATAGCTCTACCCAATGTTGGCAGTTGTGCGGAAATGTAAGTTTTGAATTTGGAAATACTGCATAGTAGATTATAAAGCAGTTTGGGAAAAAGCTGGTAGCAAATCAACAGCATCCCATCACATCCTCTTCTTTCTCAACTTGCGCGGTAAACACCGCTAAACATCTCATGACCTATTACCTGATAGCTCCACTCGCCGCCATGGCTCCACCATCGAAACGGTAGCTTCACTCATCCGATAACTAGGTTTTCCAACACTAAGCCGTATTCCGGTTCCTCCCGGCAATACGGCGAGTTACTTCGGCAATTTCCTTACCACCGACTCATGGCCTAAATTGCCCAAGCTGTGGACACATCATGCCCACGTCCTTAATCCCTTTGCCCAACTTTGGCAAACAAAGCTTAGTCTAGCCTGGGTGTGGCTGTGCCAGTTCATGTCCATAACCGAGGACGCGGCTATTCGAATAGATTTTAACCCTCTGCAGAGGTGGTACGGCTTTACCCACAAGATGTAAGTCCCCCTGGGCACACTGCGCGCCGTGTACTTACAGGGCTATTACAACGAGACTTTTCGCCTGCTTTCATCCTAGGGTCGGACCCGCTAGATGTTTTACCCAATCTTTACATTTTGACTCGCAAATCCTAAAGTGGGACTATTCTCATCTTTGTGTCGAATCCTCACCCACGCCTTGGCCTCACCATCTAGGACTTTTGACACAAATAGCGCCGTGAGAATTCTCTAGGGGTCCAACGTCCTACCTAGCACATACTTCTTACTTCCCACGGGTCCGAACCCTAGTATTAGGCGGGTTACCGAGTCAAGTCCTTCCCATAAAGGACATGTGGACGTACGGTGGGGGAACTGGTTTAGCGGCACGATGGCTCGGTCCTTAACTGATTCGAGTAGGACTCCAGTTTGTCAGCGAACACCGAATAGCCTTCAGCTACTTCGTCTCCCTTCAAACCACCTTATTCCTACCCGAATCTAAATCATCTCCAACTCCATTTTGGGTTTTGGCAACATTTCATTTAAAGGCACCGCGGATAACATATGCTATCCGCGGGTTTTGATTTTCCCATCCCCGGTTCTAAACAAAACTTTAGTTTAACTATAGCAGGGCTAAGCATTGGCTACTGCCTATAACCTTAATATGTCGTTGGTCAAAAACGACCGACGGAGCACTAGGGTTACAAGAAATCAGATATTCGACCCTAGTCCATATGCATCTATCGGAAATAACTACTTCTACATAAAATATAGTTTATAACATAGCATGCATGTTTCGAAGTCAAAATAAATATTCTTCACAAATATAGGATTCAAAATGGTCAAGGCGGGAGATTGCTTGCCTGGCAGTTCCTGCTCCTGTTCCTGAGGTAGGGGTGATGCCGGTTCGTCCTGACGCACGTACTTCACTCCGCGAACTACGCGTCGGAAGAAAACATCGAATAAAGAGCAATCCAAATACTTCGAGAGAATCAAACAATATGCATGCCAGAAGAATGGTGAATGACACGATAGACGGATGAGGGTGTTGGCCCTAGGACGATCGAGTTCGGATTTAGGGTTTCGGGTAGCGATTAAAGATGGGATGCATATACCTGGAGCTGGGTTAGGGATTGGACTGCGAGATTTTGTGGTTTAGGTCTACGAGTGCAGAAAATATCTTTAGCGACAGGTATATGCAAAATGGCTACATAAAATGACGATGAACTTAAATGAGAAAATTGATCTCGCTAAGCTTCTAAATTTAAAATCTTTTATCCAAACGAATTGCGGAGGTACACAGATATCCTACAGCTACTGGATGGTTGGGAAATTATTTTGATTGTTCATGGGTGCATAACTACATTGCATGCGTGGATTAAACTTAAGGAATTAACTTAACCCTATTCTACTAATTGCAATCTAAAAGCTTTAACTTTAGAACATGCATTTGGATTGGAATATGGAAATTACTATGGGATTCCAGAACCAAAACTAAGTGGGAGAAGCTTTGGCTGACAGGGTATTACTCGGCTGGATTAGTGGCTGTTGTTAACAAGAGTTAAATCAGTGCATTAAGGAGCTAACCGATGATTAGAGCTGGGCGAGCTAGAAAAAGAAGAAAATGCCCAAACATGCAACAGTGTGGCATGCGGACTAGCAGCTGATTTAATGAGCTGAAGGGAAAAAGAAGCTTAATGGCCAAACATGCTACAGTGTGGACCAGCAGCTCACTCAACGTGCTGAAAGGAAAAAGAACAAAATGGCCACACATGCAACAGTGGACCAGCAGCTAACTCACCGAGCTAAACACAAGAAAAAGAATAAGAAGCAGAGCCGGCGGCGCACTGCTCGGACCAGGCGCGGCAGGGGCGGAGGGCTCTGGAGCTCGGGAGGTGCAGGGAAGCGAGCTGGGGGTGAGCTCGGGTGTGAACCCGACCAGCTCAGTTGGCAGCTCGGACAGGGGCTAAAGCGGCGGTGGCGGTTGAGGCTGTCGGCGGTTAGAGCAGCTGGGGCGGTTGGGGTAGCTTTGTTGCTTGGCCGGTGAGCTATGGTTGGGATTCCAGTGAGCTTGAGCTAGGGGTTTGGGTCATGGCTTGAGAAAATGGTGAGAGCTCGGTTGGCTTGGGGATTTCTCAGGTGTTCATGGCGAAGGAGCTTCTGGAGCTCGAGCTACCGGAGCTAAAGGAGAAAGGGATGGTGCTGGAGCTAAGGGCACTG
Source organism: Stipa capillata (assembly GCA_019208055.1). Taxonomy (NCBI): domain Eukaryota; kingdom Viridiplantae; phylum Streptophyta; class Magnoliopsida; order Poales; family Poaceae; genus Stipa; species Stipa capillata. The sequence goes on from JAGXJF010002223.1 coordinate 48,881, forward strand.
GCTTGGGGAGAAGAGGGAGCTCGCGGCCCCTTTTATAGCCAGGCCGGAGCTCGGGCTAGCTGGCATGGCTGTTGTTCCAGTGAGGCGACGGCTCGACGGCGAGGGTTAATGGCGGCCAGAGCTGGTGTACGGCGAGGGCAGGCTACAGGGGAGCTGAGGGACGGCTCAGGCATGGGGGTGGTGCTCGGACAAGGCTCAACGGCGGCCTGGCAGTGAGGAGGTCAGCGGGCGCTTGCTGTGGCTGGACTGGACGCGTCCAGCGCACGTCCAGAGCGGCATGGACGTGGCATGGCTGCTCTGGGACATTTTCGAGGAGTCAAAGCTTGTCAGCGACACTCGGACACACGTGCTCTAGTCTTGGGTCAAGCCTGGGCACCAAACGTGGTCTGAGCAGGGAGTGGCTTGAATGCCAAAGCATGATATGTCTTAGTCTTCAACTGCATGTGGTGGGACGTGAGCTGCCAGGGTGATTAAATGGGATTGAGACAGATGAGTGCAGTGCTGAGTGACCGATCACTGAGTTTGAGCAGCCCTGGCAAGGTAATTACCATGCTTTACTGCGATAGGTCATTCGGGGCTAAGGTGCTCGGGGCTTGCCTTGCCAGATTTTTACATGGAGCTTGCCCATGTTTTTATATATCTGGACTCCTAGGAATGCGGGGAGTGTTGTGGGATTTTATCAGAATTTTCTGAGGATTAACTATAGGGGTTGCAGTGCAATGCCCGAAGTTGACTTAAGCTTTAATATTTTTGTTGTTCAGGATTTTCACATTGGCCGAGTATATTTTATGTTATATTTAGGCCAAGGGTATTGTTAGGGTTCTTCGGGAATTTATTTGGAAATTTCTGGGCAGACCGAGGAGAGATGGATTTTGTGATTAAGGTTTTAGAGATGAAGGAATTAAATAAAGAGGAAAAGGAATCGGAGGTCGCAACCTAGGGTTTCGGAGCGCGGCAAGGAGGGGAGTGGATGGGAACGTCTCCGGAGTTCCGGGACGGAGCTTGGGGACAAATGGTGGGGGAGGGTGCCGCGAGGGCAGCAACGGATATCGATCGAGAAGGAGATGGGGTGAATTCCCGGATTAGGGTTTAGATGCATATGATGATGAGGTCATGCCTAACCTGCGGATGACACGATGCAATGCATGTTTAGAAAAATTCAGGGCGTGACAAACCTACCCCCCTTAAATCGAATCTCGTCCTCGAGATTCTACAGATTGGAATAGGTACGGAAACTTGTCCATCAGAAAATCTTCTCGCTCCCAGGTGGCTTCTTCCTCTGAGTGATGGTTCCACTGGACTTTGTGAAACTGGATGTTCTTATTCCTGGTCCTTCGTTCTGCACTTTCCAGAATCTTAAGAGGTCGCTCCACATAGGTGAGGTCCTTGTCGAGGTCTAACTCTTGGTACTGGACTTGTTTCACTGGCGGCTCCAGACATTTCCTTAACTGAGACACGTGGAACACATTATGAACATCTGATAACTCTGGTGGTAGTTCCAACTGATAAGCGACTTGACCTCTTCTTTCTTCTACTTTAAACGGTCCAACATATCTGGGTGCCAATTTGCCTTTCACGCTGAACCTCTGGGTTCCCTTAAGGGGTGTCACTCGTAAGTAGACATAGTCTCCAGGTGCAAAGGTAATGTCTCGCCGCTTAGAGTCGGCGTAGCTCTTCTGTCTCGACTGTGCTACTTTGAGTCTGTCCTGGATGAATCTGACTTTCTCTTCGGCATCTTGGAGGATATCGGGACCGAAAACTTTTCCATCGCCGGTTTCTGACCAATTCAACGGTGTTCGGCATCGGCGTCCGTATAGTGCTTCAAATGGTGACATTTGCAGACTGGCCTGGTAACTATTATTGTATGAAAACTCCGCGTAAGGCAAACTATCCTCCCAACTATCTCCATAAGTTAGGGCGCATGCTCTGAGCATATCTTCTAAAATCTGGTTCACCCTTTCTGTTTGCCCATCCGTCTGCGGATGATAAGCGGTGCTGAAATGGAGGCGGGTTCCCATAGCTTCATGCAAACTTTCCCAAAATCTGGATGTGAATTGGGTGCCTCGATCCGATATGATCCTCTTCGGTACTCCGTGTAAACTAACTATCCGAGAGAGATATAACTTGGCTAACTGATCTCCTCGATACGTGGTTTTGACAGGTAGGAAATGTGCCACTTTGGTTAGTCGGTCAACTATGACCCATATGGAATCACTACCCTTCTTTGTTCTTGGAAGTCCGACGATGAAGTCCATGCCAACTTCATCCCATTTCCATTCGGGTACCTTGATGGGTTGCAACAATCCGGCGGGTTTCTGATGTTCCGCCTTGACTCGCTGGCAGATATCGCAGCGGGCGATGAAACTTGCTATCTCTCGTTTCATCCCGTGCCACCAGAATCTTTCCTTTAGATCCTGATACATTTTGGTTCCTCCCGGGTGAATGGAGTATCGAGACTCGTGGGCTTCTTTTAGGATCATTTCCTTAAGCTTCTCGCAAGCAGGTACACACAATCGGTTCTCAAACCATAGGACACCTTCTTCGTCTTCTTTAAAATCATTTGCCTTGCCCCTCTTTCATCTTCTCCTTGATACTCTCTATACTCTCGTGTCCTTTCTGGGCTTCCTTGATCTGTGCGGTGAGGGACGGTGTCATCTCCAGGTTGGCTATATATCCTTCTTCGACTAGACCCAAGTTGAGCTTCTCGAACTCCTCATACAGCTCGGGTTGATTTTCTTGGATTAGGGCATTCAATGCGGCTGGCTTCCTACTGAGGGCGTCGGCCACTACATTTGCTTTACCGGGATGGTAGTGAACTCCCAGATCGTAGTCCTTGATTAACTCTAACCATCTTCTTTGCCTCATGTTCAGGTCTGACTGGGTGAAGATGTATTTCAGACTCTTATGATCCGTGTATATCTCGCAACGGTTTCCGATGAGGTAATGCCGCCATATCTTTAATGCGTGTACCACAGCGGCTAATTCCAAATCATGGGTTGGATAGTTCACTTCGTGAGGTCGTAGTTGGCGAGAGGCATACGCAACTACTTTTCCTTCCTGCATGAGTACACATCCGAGTCCATGTCGGGATGCGTCGCAGTAGACATCAAAATTCTTCTGCAGGTCGGGCAATGTTAATACCGGAGCTGAAGTTAACCTTTTCTTCATTTCCTGAAACTATCCCTCGCACTTCTGAGTCCATTCAAACTTCTGGTCTTTCTTGAGCAACTGCGTCATCGGTCTGGCCAGCTTCGAAAATCCTTCGATGAAGCGGCGGTAGTATCCTGCCAGACCTAGAAAGCTTCGAATCTCGGTTACTGACTTGGGCGGCTTCCAATCTAGCACAGCATTAACCTTGTCTGGGTCTACAGCTATTCCTCCTGCGGATACTATGTGTCCGAGGAATCCGACTTCTCTTAACCAAAAACTCGCACTTGCTGAACTTGGCATACAGCTGGTGCTCTCTTAGCTTGTCCAAAATGGTTCGTCAGGTGGTGCCGGTGTTCTTCGTCAGATTTGGAATAGACCAAAATATCATCGATAAATACCACTACGAATTTGTCCAAATATTCCATGAATACCTTGTTCATTAAATTCATGAAGTATGCCGGGGCATTGGTTAGACCGAAAGGGCATAACGGTGTACTCATATAATCCATAGCGGGTGGTGAAGGCAGTCTTTGGTATGTCCTGCTCTCGAATCTTTAGCTGATGGTAACCTGATCTCAGGTCTATCTTAGAGAACACTTGGGCTCCATTCATCTGGTCGAATAGGTCATCTATTCGGGGAAGAGGGTATTTGTTCTTGATGGTTACCTCGTTCAATGCTCTATAATCCACACACATGCGAAGAGACTTGTCCTTCTTCTCGACAAATAGCACTGGTGATCCCCATGGTGACGCACTCGGGTCTGATAAATCCTTTACCTTGAAGTTCTTCCAATTGCTCTTTTAGCTCATCCAAAAGGTCCTTCGACATACGGTAAGGTCTCTTTGCAATTGGTGCTGTTCCTGGCACTAACTCAATGACAAACTCCACGTCTCGGTCAGGTGGCATTCCGGGCAGTTCTTCTGGGAAATACGTCAGAGTATTCCTGCACTGTAGGGACTTGGTCGACTCCCGGTGTAGTCAACTGATTGAGGGTGTTGCGGTGGACATTTGGGGACTCGGGGCGAAACTGAACTGTTTCTCCTAAGGCGTTGGTGAGTGTCACCGTCTTGGTTTCAAAGTTGATGTTGCCTTTAAACTTGGGTAGCCAATCCATTCCTAGGATCACATCTATGTCTTCCGATCTTAGCACAATCAGGTTGGCTAGGAATTCTACCCCCCTTATGAGGATGCTTACATCCTTGCAATAAAACTTGGTTCTTATTTTCCGATCCTGGGGTTCGGACGCAGCATGGGGGTTTCCATAAGGTGTACTTCTAAGTGGTTTTCATCCACAAATCTTTTCGATATGAAAGAATGCGAGGCTCCCGAATCAAATAAAACTGTTGCAATTACGGCATTAACAGGGAAACGTACCAATTACGACGTCCTGGGCGTCCTGCGCTTCCTCTGCATCCACATGGTTGACTCGCCCCTTACTATAGCTTTGACGTCCCCTGGACTCTTGGCTCCTGGTCTGCATAGTGTGGCCTTGCGAATGCTGATCAGCTGGCTCCTTCTGCTTCTTGGGGCACTGGACAGCGAAGTGTCCTGGCTCTCCGCAGTTGTAGCAGTTGCGGTTCCGGGGCTTCTGGCTTGAGTCTCCAGCAGGATGGTTAGGGGTGCCACTTTTCTGGTTTCCCTGTGGGTTATAGGGACCTAAACTGAGGGGCAGGAGGGTTGGTCCTGTGGTATTGTGGTGCAGCAGTCCTTGGAACATAGTTTCTTATCTTGGCGAGGACGCTGGTGTGGCTCTCCTGGAGTGAATGATCTCTCATTCTTTCTTTTGCGTGTGTCAAGTAGACCATGGCGCTTTGTCTCCACATTCAGAGCGGTGTTGACCAGATCCTGTAGCTCTGTAAATTTCTGTGAGGCCAATTGATACTGGAGGATTGGTTGAAGGCCGTTTAGAAATTGTTCCACTTGCGCCTGCTCGGACTTCATGTCTTCCTCCGCGTAGCGAGCCAGTCGAGTGAACTTGTGCAGGTATTCCGTGACGGTCATGTTCCCTTGTTTCAGATCATAGAATTCCTTCTTCTTGATTCCAACCAAACTGGCTGGAATATGATGTTTACGGAATAGCTCCTTGAACATATCCCAAGTGATTTCAGTCTGCTTGGCTGGGTGCTTTTGACTCTCTTCCACCAGGCTGCGGCGGGTCCTTGCAAATATTGGGTAGCAAAGGGTACCTTGTCCCGCTCGTCGCACCTAGCTACTTCCAGTTTTTCTGCTATCACCAATAGCCAGTCATCTGCATCCAAGGGCTCGGTGGAATAGGTGAAGATGGGTGGGGAAGTCCGTTGGAATTCTGAGAGCTTGTTTCCCCTTCCCGCTGGGCTATTGCTCTGTAACATTTGCTGCACAGCATTGCTGGTAGCTAAACAGGTCTGTCCCAAAATCTTGATCATCTCCTGGTTTGATGGCTCTACCGTCGGTGGTTTTGGTACTGGGTGCGCGGACTCGGCGCAATGCGGGTCTTGCTCTTTGTTTTGATTCGAGACAGCTCGGGGTCTCGCTGGTCCTTTGGCAGTGGACTTTGAGCATCGATTTGCTTGAGGCTCCCTGAGGTGTGACACGGCCCCTTGGGATTCGGCAGGGATTTCGGGAGGTGCGGGGTTATTGGCCCACTCAAGGTATGCTGGTGCACTCATTTCCGGCTTCCAGGCGCGATGGTTCCTGACAGGGAAACTCATGCTGTACTTAACCTGCATGGGTACCGGTTTGCCTTTGATCAGATTTATGCTTTCAGCAAGAAGGTAAGAGGGGAAAATGGGGGCGGTATGACACAAGACCAAAGATCAGCCATAACACAGAGCTTTTCAAGGGTTGGGGCAACCAACCAAGATCCAACTAAGACAACGAGAAAAACATACATTGGCAGTACAAGGGTGGTGTCTAATGACACCTTTCATACACAAACATTGTGCCTAAGGGCACGGGCTAAGCCCTAATACAACAACATGAAAATAGGTCCTAAGTTTATTATTATGCGGGAGCAGCTATTCCGCTCCTCACTCTTCTAGTCTACCTGGTCTACATCCAGGTTGGAGGGTTGGGTTGGGGGCATCTCCCCGAGGGTATCTCCGTTCTCGGAGGGCATGGGTGTGTTCTGGGGTGTGGAGGGGTTCCTGTGGCGATGGGCGGCTCGGGTGGAAGCCGCGTACGCCGAGAACAATCTAGGATACTCGGTGGAGAGGGCAGGGAAAGGGTTGCCGTCTACCACTACGGGTATCCCTAGCAGAGGTGGTTCTTCAGACACGGAGGCACGAGCAGATGTTGAGGTGGCATCTCTGGTACGGGGTCTTGGCCGTGGAAGTGGTGAGGCTGGGGCAGAGGGTATTGACGAGCTGGGTGAAGACTTGGGTCATGGCGACCAGATACCGGGTGAGATGCACCACGGCTACATCTTGCTCCATCTCGGTGCTGGCGAAGGATGCATCCTCTCCCAGGGCGCGGCTGGGGTAGTACCGGAAGGCTCTGCAGTTCATGCTGGGAACTGACTGATGAAGCGGGAGACAGCCTCCCACGCAGCCATTTGCATGGCTAGGTCGGGGTCAGGTACTGGGTGACCAATGAAGTGGAAGGTCGCCGTGTCGTCGACGCCATCCTGGTAGATGTGTACTTCGGCCCAGTACACGCTTGCATCGGTGGCTTCCTCTCTGTAGACATCATACTCTGGTCGCTGGGAGGCTCGAAGAGCTCTCTGGGCGACCGTCCACAGGATGTCTACGAATCCTGCGAGCTCGGAAGCGGTGGTTTCGTTGTAGAGCGTTCCGCGCGGCATGGCTTCCTCTTGGTGTTGCTTGAGAGGGGAAGAGAGGAAGGTTGTGGTGCTGGCTTCAAGGGCAGCTAGGAGTGGTGAGATGAGGGAAGAGGTTCGGGGTACTTATAGGGCAGGTGGGAGTGGCTTGGGTCTTACAAGGGAACTAGCCTTTACTTGGGATAAGACATTTATCTACCCTCATTACTGAGGGAGGACCTAAATGTCTTGTCCTAGCTCGGGCTTCGCGTTTTGAAAGACAGGTGAGAGGGATTTGCGGGTACAGACAGATCTTGATTTAAACAACACGAGGCCGGGTGGGCCATTCCATTTAATAAGGGGACAGTAATCGCAGTAAATCCTCTCGGTCAAAGCAGCCAACTCTCTCTCTGAGCAGTCATTTTCCCTCTGCCTCATCTGTCTCAAATGCATTACTAGCATACACAAAGTTCATCGTACAATACATAAGATCCAACGTACTGCTAGCGCCTACTTATTCATCTTACACGACACTAGCTCATGGTAGACTACTACAAACTCTAGAATCTACGACGTGATCTAGATCTCCTCGTCCTCTGAGGCTGGCACTATCTCCTCTGGATCCTCCTCTTCCTCCGAGTCCTGAACATCAACGGCTCCAAAGAGTGGCGTGGGGCTCGGTATCTCGGGGATGACATGTGAAGTCCCGGCTCCTGAGGTGAACCGGCGTATGTACTCACGGCTGTTTCCGCAGCGCCTCTTCGGTGGAGGTGGCTGCTCGCTCACCACTGGAATATCCCTGGGCTCTGGAGGTACTTCAGCTGCGGCAGTGGTCCTCCCTGGTGACTAGTGGCCTGCTCCAGTAATGCTCTAACACGTAGCAGCTCCTTGCGTACATCCTCCAGCTCTACCAGAGCGTTGTGCAGTAGTGAGTCCTGAGCTTGCACGTAGTGAGACAAGTTCGTCACGGCAGCGTCGTTCTCTGTCAGAGGTGGGGTGTACCAGCGGACATTCTCCAGGATTGGGTACTGTGGAATGTACCTCGTGGCTCTGAATTCTCCCATCTCTGGCAGCTCGTGGCGGAGGTGCACAAGTGCCTTGTATGCCACCAGGTGTACCGCCTGCTCGTATGACCAGCTGCAGGGTCCCACAAAGCTGTATGTCTGGTAGTTGGCGTTCCTTATTCCAATGAGGAGTACCCTGGCCCAGTACTCTGTCACTGTGTCTGACATCTTCTCCAGGAAGACGTGGTACTCAGGGTGGACAGTGTATCCACAGCGCTCCAGTGCCTCACGAAGCAGTCGTGGGCATCCATCGGTGGCGATGGCGCAGGTCTCTCCGTACAACTCCATCGCTCAATCTACAAAATTTTCAAAACCAAAAACAAAATGAGCTTTAGTTAGTTAGAGTTTTGCTTGAGAAGGATGGATTTTCAGATGAGGGAAGAATACTAGAACATATACCTAGTTACTTTTGTTTTTCAAAGAGTTTTGGAAAATACATATATCCTAGGTCTATCTAACGGCCATGCTCCTAGGGTTTTCCTATAGTCAGTATGCTCTGATACCAAGCTTGTGGCGTGCCCGATTTTAAGGCCGGACACGTCATTTGTGATTACTGTACTGGTCCCTGGATCAGTAGCCAGTACGCACAAATACTTGATAGCATACACATACAATAGCGAATCCTTATTACACGGTTAGACCCATTACGGTCGAGGTTCGATACATGGCCTATTGGCTGAATAAAAATGCAGCGGAAAACATAACGAAGTGGATAGCCCATCGGCTTGCCGAACCAACAGGCAGCTGACTGGGGAAAACGTCCTAAGCCTCGGCTTCGCTGTCGCCCTCCTCGTAATTGAAGTCTTCTTCCTCCTCTGGCCAATTCAACAAGCCAGGTGAGTACATTGAATGTACTCGCAAGCAATCCCCATTGGGGGATTATACAGCTATATTTCATGCGGGGATATTTCAAAGGATAGCTCTACCCAATGTTGGCAGTTGTGCGGAAATGTAAGTTTTGAATTTGGAAATACTGCATAGTAGATTATAAAGCAGTTTGGGAAAAAGCTGGTAGCAAATCAACAGCATCCCATCACATCCTCTTCTTTCTCAACTTGCGCGGTAAACACCGCTAAACATCTCATGACCTATTACCTGATAGCTCCACTCGCCGCCATGGCTCCACCATCGAAACGGTAGCTTCACTCATCCGATAACTAGGTTTTCCAACACTAAGCCGTATTCCGGTTCCTCCCGGCAATACGGCGAGTTACTTCGGCAATTTCCTTACCACCGACTCATGGCCTAAATTGCCCAAGCTGTGGACACATCATGCCCACGTCCTTAATCCCTTTGCCCAACTTTGGCAAACAAAGCTTAGTCTAGCCTGGGTGTGGCTGTGCCAGTTCATGTCCATAACCGAGGACGCGGCTATTCGAATAGATTTTAACCCTCTGCAGAGGTGGTACGGCTTTACCCACAAGATGTAAGTCCCCCTGGGCACACTGCGCGCCGTGTACTTACAGGGCTATTACAACGAGACTTTTCGCCTGCTTTCATCCTAGGGTCGGACCCGCTAGATGTTTTACCCAATCTTTACATTTTGACTCGCAAATCCTAAAGTGGGACTATTCTCATCTTTGTGTCGAATCCTCACCCACGCCTTGGCCTCACCATCTAGGACTTTTGACACAAATAGCGCCGTGAGAATTCTCTAGGGGTCCAACGTCCTACCTAGCACATACTTCTTACTTCCCACGGGTCCGAACCCTAGTATTAGGCGGGTTACCGAGTCAAGTCCTTCCCATAAAGGACATGTGGACGTACGGTGGGGGAACTGGTTTAGCGGCACGATGGCTCGGTCCTTAACTGATTCGAGTAGGACTCCAGTTTGTCAGCGAACACCGAATAGCCTTCAGCTACTTCGTCTCCCTTCAAACCACCTTATTCCTACCCGAATCTAAATCATCTCCAACTCCATTTGGGTTTTGGCAACATTTCATTTAAAGGCACCGCGGATAACATATGCTATCCGCGGGTTTTGATTTTCCCATCCCCGGTTCTAAACAAAACTTTAGTTTAACTATAGCAGGGCTAAGCATTGGCTACTGCCTATAACCTTAATATGTCGTTGGTCAAAAACGACCGACGGAGCACTAGGGTTACAAGAAATCAGATATTCGACCCTAGTCCATATGCATCTATCGGAAATAACTACTTCTACATAAAATATAGTTTATAACATAGCATGCATGTTTCGAAGTCAAAATAAATATTCTTCACAAATATAGGATTCAAAATGGTCAAGGCGGGAGATTGCTTGCCTGGCAGTTCCTGCTCCTGTTCCTGAGGTAGGGGTGATGCCGGTTCGTCCTGACGCACGTACTTCACTCCGCGAACTACGCGTCGGAAGAAAACATCGAATAAAGAGCAATCCAAATACTTCGAGAGAATCAAACAATATGCATGCCAGAAGAATGGTGAATGACACGATAGACGGATGAGGGTGTTGGCCCTAGGACGATCGAGTTCGGATTTAGGGTTTCGGGTAGCGATTAAAGATGGGATGCATATACCTGGAGCTGGGTTAGGGATTGGACTGCGAGATTTTGTGGTTTAGGTCTACGAGTGCAGAAAATATCTTTAGCGACAGGTATATGCAAAATGGCTACATAAAATGACGATGAACTTAAATGAGAAAATTGATCTCGCTAAGCTTCTAAATTTAAAATCTTTTATCCAAACGAATTGCGGAGGTACACAGATATCCTACAGCTACTGGATGGTTGGGAAATTATTTTGATTGTTCATGGGGTGCATAACTACATTGCATGCGTGGATTAAACTTAAGGAATTAACTTAACCCTATTCTACTAATTGCAATCTAAAAGCTTTAACTTTAGAACATGCATTTGGATTGGAATATGGAAATTACTATGGGATTCCAGAACCAAAACTAAGTGGGAGAAGCTTTGGCTGACAGGGTATTACTCGGCTGGATTAGTGGCTGTTGTTAACAAGAGTTAAATCAGTGCATTAAGGAGCTAACCGATGATTAGAGCTGGGCGAGCTAGAAAAAGAAGAAAATGCCCAAACATGCAACAGTGTGGCATGCGGACCAGCAGCTGATTTAATGAGCTGAAGGGAAAAAGAAGCTTAATGGCCAAACATGCTACAGTGTGGACCAGCAGCTCACTCAACGTGCTGAAAGGAAAAAGAACAAAATGGCCACACATGCAACAGTGGACCAGCAGCTAACTCACCGAGCTAAACACAAGAAAAAGAATAAGAAGCAGAGCCGGCGGCGCACTGCTCGGACCAGGCGCGGTAGGGGCGGAGGGCTCTGGAGCTCGGGAGGTGCAGGGAAGCGAGCTGGGGGTGAGCTCGGGTGTGAACCCGACCAGCTCAGTTGGCAGCTCGGACAGGGGCTAAAGCGGCGGCGGCGGTTGAGGCTGTCGGCGGTTAGAGCAGCTGGGGCGGTTGGGGTAGCTTTGTTGCTTGGCCGGTGAGCTATGGTTGGGATTCCAGTGAGCTTGAGCTAGGGGTTTGGGTCATGGCTTGAGAAAATGGTGAGAGCTCGGTTGGCTTGGGGATTTCTCAGGTGTTCATGGCGAAGGAGCTTCTGGAGCTCGAGCTACCGGAGCTAAAGGAGAAAGGGATGGTGCTGGAGCTAAGGGCACTGGCTTGGGGAGAAGAGGGAGCTCGCGGCCCCTTTTATAGCCAGGCCGGAGCTCGGGCTAGCTGGCATGGCTGCTGTTCCAGTGAGGCGACGGCTCGACGGCGAGGGTTAATGGCGGCCAGAGCTGGTGTACGGCGAGGGCAGGCTACAGGGGAGCTGAGGGACGGCTCAGGCATGGGGGTGGTGCTCGGACAAGGCTCAACGGCGGCCTGGCAGTGAGGAGGTCAGCGGGCGCTTGCTGTGGCTGGACTGGACGCGTCCAGCGCACGTCCAGAGCGGCATGGACGTGGCATGGCTGCTCTGGGACATTTTCGAGGAGTCAAAGCTTGTCAGCGACACTCGGACACACGTGCTCTAGTCTTGGGTCAAGCCTGGGCACCAAACGTGGTCTGAGCAGGGAGTGGCTTGAATGCCAAAGCATGATATGTCTTAGTCTTCAACTGCATGTGGTGGGACGTGAGCTGCCAGGGTGATTAAATGGGATTGAGACAGATGAGTGCAGTGCTGAGTGACCGATCACTGAGTTTGAGCAGCCCTGGCAAGGTAATTACCATGCTTTACTGCGATAGGTCATTCGGGGCTAAGGTGCTCGGGGCTTGCCTTGCCAGATTTTTACATGGAGCTTGCCCATGTTTTTATATATCTGGACTCCTGGGAATGCGGGGAGTGTTGTGGGATTTTATCAGAATTTTCTGAGGATTAACTATAGGGGTTGTAGTGCAATGCCCGAAGTTGACTTAAGCTTTAATATTTTTGTTGTTCAGGATTTTCACATTGGCCGAGTATATTTTATGTTATATTTAGGCCAAGGGTATTGTTAGGGTTCTTCGGGAATTTATTTGGAAATTTCTGGGCAGACCGAGGAGAGATGGATTTTGTGATTAGGGTTTTAGAGATGAAGGAATTAAATAAAGAGGAAAAGGAATCGGAGGTCGCAACCTAGGGTTTCGGAGCGCGGCAAGGAGGGGAGTGGATGGGAACGTCTCCGGAGTTCCGGGACGGAGCTTGGGGACAAATGGTGGGGGGGTGCCGCGAGGGCAGCAACGGATATCGATCGAGAAGGAGATGGGGTGAATCCCCGGATTAGGGTTTAGATGCATATGATGATGAGGTCATGCCTAACCTGCGGATGACACGATGCAATGCATGTTTAGAAAAATTCAGGGCGTGACATCCACCAACCTCGTGCTAGCTGTATTGCAGTTGCATTATTCACATTAGTATAAAATCATGCCTCCAGAATCCTCTGTCGCTGCCCATCTTGTCGTTAGACACGGAAAAGTAGATATCCTCGTCATTCTCAAGCCTACTCTTGACTAAACCTATCACGTCCTGACATCCAGCACTACGCTCAGATTTTTCTCTTGGACCGACATGTAATAGGGTAACCTGGTGCCCATGCCACAAGACTCCTTAGCAAGGATCCAAAACCCTAGTAGTTTTTTTTTACCGATAGCTTCGCCTTACCGCACCTCACTATCATCAACAATTTGTTTGGCAAATCTCATTTGAAGAGGGATCCCCTGCTATCCTGCTTCATGTCATGACTCACCTCATGACCTCGATGATAACATGTTCTTCAGTGTATACTCATCAAAAATTTCTAAAATACCTCTACTCTTGTCATGAACTCCTGTCTTGTCGTGCCCATGTTGTTTTGCATCAATTCATATGTCAAAAACTACATGTGTCACCCATTGATGCCCTATAAGTGCACATGATCAATTGTAGTTTTTTTTCGATTACATAAAGTGTCGAATCGACAAGGAAAAGTTAAGAACGAGATGCACAACTACCTTTCTCAAATAGTTGGTGCATCTCATGGAAGTGATGGATAATTAAAATATGCAAAAACTAGAAATAGAAAGCTAAAACTATTTTTTGAATACATAAAAATACAAAATACAAAATACAAACAATTTTAAGAAGAGGGTTCTAATGATGGAAAATAAGGCATGAGGTATATGGGTTCAATGCTAGCAATTCACAACCAACTAATAGGGATTATGCAATATATAAAGTATGAACTACGACTTGCAAGAAATACATGAAAGGCTTATATCACTAGCATAGATAGATGTAATCTACTCCTTGTCAACCACCAATTTGAGACCTACATTAAGGCTCACGCCAGAACAATATTAATAATTTTGCTAGTGAAACACAAGATAGGACCATACGGTTGGTGGCTCTATCCCATTTTGCATGCTTACCAACAAATGCATCACTAAGTGCCTTGCTTGGCCATATCAAAAAATACAATCAAATAAAACTATTAAAGACATAGCATGCTAATAATTAATCCTAAGCAAACAATTGATTACGTTGAGATGGATGGTAATCGTAATAACATGATGGCCCCAAAGATGGATGACCATCACAATAATCATGAGAACACTACATAGCTACTCAAGCACACCTCATAGGCTCGATTGACTACTCACAATTCATGCAAAACATCAATAACAAATAGTAGATTTATTTCATAACTTGAAGAAATACCAATGTACAAACCAGATGTTGAAGATGAAGTACAAGAGAGCATAATCTATGGGTGATGACGGCAAGGCATTTCTCTATTTCTCCTTGGTTCCTCCTCCCTGTTCTCATCACGAGGCGTACTGTATACATAGAAAAACTCATACGGGAGGACTCTAGGGTGTGAGACAAATCTACTCGCGAAAGGCGGCGGCGGCCCAGCAATAGGGTACCCACGTGGCAGGTTAGGGCGGTAGGCCCTGCCATGGCCCGCTGCCATGTCGCCACGTGACGGCCTCACTGGTCGCCTCCTTTGGCACGAAGTTATCCCCCTCCAGCACATTCCCGAAAACACTGGATTTCTTAATGTTTACGATGTTTTTCCTGCGTACATAAAAATAGTGTGAAAATCTGACAGTCTATTAAATAATGCAGAAAATCAATTAAAATATATAATCGAAATACTATGAAAAGATATTGGTAAACTCAGAAAACATGATACGTTTTTGACATATCACCCACACTAAATATTGTGTGCTATCGAATGGAAATGAAATTACTAATTTTATTTTAACATTATTATGCATTTATGTTTTATATAGATCCAATTGCTAACATTTATTTAAAACTCATTTTTGAAATTTAATTTAGAGAAATAGAGTTGCATTTTTTCACCTAATAAGTAAATCCATCTATTGATTTTCATTTAAAATTAATTCCATATTTTAGTTTAGGGAAATCGAGTTGTATTCTTTATCCACCTAATATATGAATTCAACTGCTAGTTTTTATTCAAAATCGATTTCAAATTTTAATTTAGGAAAATAGAATTATGTTGTTTATCCACCTAATATATAAATCCTTAAGGCCCTGTTTGTTTTGGGGTTAAGTTAATCAGGTTTACTAACCTTAACCCGGGTAGGTTAGCTTGACACTAATTTTGTGTTTGGCAGCTAACTCAATTAACCCAAATTACTGTTTGGCTAGACTAGGGGGTTAGCAGTACAAAAATCAAATTTAGGAGAGTTAGTTGTACTGGGTTAAGTTACTCCACCTTTTTGGTGTGTTAGTTTAATCTTGGCCTATAGGGGTTAAGTGGTTTTGACCGAGTTAACTTAACCCCACCTAAATTAAGGTGTTTGGCCTATTAAATCTCTAACCCACCCCTTAACCTTAAACCAAACTAGACCTAAAATTAATTTTGAAATTTAATCTAGAGAAATAGAGCAGCATTCTTTCTTCAGCTAATAAATAAATCCATATGTAATTTTTCATTCAAAATTAATTCTGAATTTTAATATGCGGAAATATATTGTATTTTTGTCCACCTAATATACAAATTCAACTGGTGATTTTCATTTAAAATTAATTTCAAGTTTTAATTTAGGAAAATAGAGTTATATTCTTTATTCAACTAATATATAAATCCAACTGCTAATATTTTATTTAAAATTAATCCTAAATTTTAATTTGGGGAAAAGAGATGTATTCTTTATTTACCTAATAAGAGTCGTATGGACTATGTATTTCATAATAATTAGATCCATCTACACCGTTATAATCTGAACATACTACGATTGAACAGTGTTAGATTCTCCAATGACCACATAATCACATGCCTCACCAATTTCAACGTTGGCCCAGCGCGAGCCCCACGAACCCCAATTCCCTGAGCCTGAGCCGCACCAGGCGGTCCATGTAGTTCGCACCAAAGAAACCGGGATCATGGGTTGGTGCCGCGTCCCACAACCCGGGTTTGATCAACCCCAATCAATGGTCGGGGTCGACCAGGGGTCAACACGATATGACCATCGGGACGTGACCCCAATCGATTAAGTCAATGGCACAGGGACATGGGCAGGGAGAGGGAGACAGGGAGATGGGGATGGGAAGTCGATTATGTTTGGAAGGCCGATCTGATTCAGCCCGTTGGCTAGGCTTGTGTATGTGAAAGAAGGCCATTGTGGTCGCCACTACCCATGCGTCGTCCATTCTTGCAAACCTGGCATAAAGATCGACCAACGAGTTCCCAACAGCCACATAAGCATCCATTTTCGTAGCATGTAGTAGGAAAAATAGTAAGGAGCTGCAGCCTTCGAGAAGGGTAGAGACGGTGAATGAGTTGGGTCGCACCCCACCAGCCCGCATTTCGACGAATGCTGAAAATGCGTCCTCGTCTCTGCCATGGCGTGCAAGTCCAGCAATCAAGGCAGTCCGGGAAACCACATTGGCCTGTCAACGGCATTGAACGAGTGCAGCAACTCGAGCAAACGGGTGGAGGACTTGCTATGCAAGTCCACGAGCGCATTGTAAATAAAGATGTCGTACTCCAGAGCAAACTTGAACAAGCAGGCATGGAGCTGCCGTCCGGTTTGTACTGCCTAGGGCTAGGGTTGACCGGAGGAAGAGCATGCGGTGATGAGCCAGCCCTGTGAAGGTGAAGGTATTGGGCAGCACCGCACTGCGTTCCATGTGACGAAACATCCGCAGAGCAGCCTGGAGGTCTCCATTCCGTGAGTACCTGGCGATCATGGCTGTCTAGAGCACGACGTCCGTTCGAGGCGTGGACTGGAGCACGGCTTGCGCATGGTCCATGAAGCCACAGGTGGAGTGCATGTGGATAAGTGCGGTCTTGAGCACCAGGTTGAGGTCAACACCCCAACGAAGGAGCTTCGCGTGGAGCTGCCTCCCATGGCGGCACAGGCGCCTGGAGGCGCAGAGGACCAGCAGGTTGGCAAAGGTGTGCTCGGTGGGCGACTCGGCAGCGGCAAGCATGTGAGGGTAGAGCGCAAGAGCCTGCCTCCAGTCCCCGGCGCGGACGAAAGCGGACATCATGGCGGTGTAGGAGACAACATCCCTGTGCATCGTTTCATCGAACAGCTTGGTGGCACCTCCTCGGGCGGAGGAGAAACTGTAGAAGGCGAGCAGGGAGCAGGCAAGAACGGGGTTGAAGGCAGCGAAGTCGCGGCGGCATGCCTGCGCGTGTATCTGGTAGGCCAAGCGGTCATTGCGGTAGCGGAGAAGCGAGGAGTAGGGGAGCTAGTCGGCGGCAGCGACCGAGTGGCGGCGAGAACGCATCCGAAGACGGTAAGCGCGGCGGCGAGGCGGCCAGAGCGTGCGTGGTCTGCTATGACTTGGGATTTCGCTTGAGGTTGGTGCGACGAAGAGGAGGTGGTGGCGCAGCATTTCTTCTTCTTCATTCATTCATTCATCCACCTAGCCAGGTTTGTCTCCCAAGAGCGCGCGCGTGGCGAGCTCTGGACCGACGCCGACGCCGACACAGAGCCCGCGGGAGTGCTGCGCGTGGCTTCGGCGCTTCGACACCCTCTCGAGGAGGATCGGCGAGGCGAGTCCGGAGCTACGGAGAGCATGGATGCCGCGGTTCCTGGGAGAAACGGTGCTTCTGCGTCTGTTTCAGAGGAAATCTTAGGCACCTTCGGGGCCATTCGATGGAGCAGTCAGCCTCGGCGTCCATGCATGTAAATGCAGCAAGGGTACGTGATGTAGTAGTTTAATTAGCAGTATTAGTTTTTTTTTGCCTAGCTTGTGGGGAAGTTGTATCACATGCAGATAGTGACGTGAACCATGTAGATGTCATAAGTTCGGTCGATTGCTAGTTTTGTAAAGCAATACTACCACTATTGTTTAGCCGCTATGGCGCGGCTTAACTTGTAAGCAATAGTAATGGGCTTGGTTTTGCAACCTTCTCAGTTGGTGCTTTGGTAGTATCAGAGATAATTTATACCCTGACAAAGAGTCGAGCGGTGAAAAGTAGATATTTTCCTCGTTTCTTTCTTAAGTTGAAAATCAATATCTTTGAGTTGATAGTTTTGAGGTCCAAATACCGTGAAATGAGATCTCTAAGAAAGAGTGAGGTAGGTGCTCGCACCGCCCAAGTCCAATAACAATAAAAAGCCACTTTTGGCCCCTTGTCGTCAATTGTAAAACTAGTCTCTACTGAAATAAATGTTAAAAAGGGTCACCTGTCACACCTGAGACCCACGAACCCCGCATGCCGCAGGTCAGATGCATGGTACGTAGGTGGGGCCCGCGGCCCTGCCCTACCATTAGCTCGGTCCGCGAGGCGCGCTTGCCACGGGTGGGGCCCGCGCCACCCCACCTGCCGCGGGTCCAGCCAGCGCCCCCAGTGCGACGCGAAAAGGCTACCCGCAACCTGACCCGCGGCAGGTGGGGTACCGCGCCCCCCTCCCCACCTACGGCAGGTTTAGGATATGGGATTCTCTTTTCGGTGGAAAATTGCATCTGAAAATGAGACTGAGACCTAATTTTTGAATTGTCTGAGGCTATGAGATCCACTTTCTTTTGGAAAGGAGAAGGGAGAAGCTGCATTTCAACTGTGTGAGGATGGACTCTAGACCCACTCATTCTGATTCTGTGATTGCAATTTATAAAAATGGATCATAAAGTTAATCCTGTTTACTAACTCAATCTTGAAGTAGAAGTACCGGACCAGGTAACCAGAAGATAAGGCCACTCGGCAAGACTGGACTAGTTTAACATGGCTATCTAGTGGAACACTATATATATAGGACTTGTAGAGCTTGAAAAAGCTTGTTTTGGTCTTTTTTTTCTCTTTTCTGGGCACTGAACTTCATAGACAGACTTACCAACTGATGAGCCAAAGTAGCAAATTTCTTCTTCCTGGGAGGGGCAGACTCTACGTTGGTAGATCGAACTTTCATTTCTTCCTTCCATTTCATCTGTTCAAGTAGTCTCCTTTTCAAGTAGATACGCTTTGATACCAGACTAGTGTGCATTCTACGCTTACCCAGCGAGCGAAGGAGCGAGCCAATTCCTCTATTCCGGTAGAGCCAATTCCTTTGAAGAATTGTTGACTTTCTTGTCTTTCCTCCAGTGAACAGAGTGGAAGACCAGGTATCTTCGTAGTTGGCTTTGGAATGATTGCTTGCAGGATTTCAGATTTTCCAGTGATCAGCTTAGTTGGAAGAGATAGATAGGAGAAGCGAATGCCAGACGCGCGGTGTGCTAGTCAATCCAATTTCGTGAGATCGAGTCAAGATAAGAAGGAAAAATTCTTTGGAGTAAAGTCGCCTGGAAGAAAGAATAGGAATTGATCTAGCTATAGATAGAGTGTCAGATGAAATGCTTGACAAGGCAAGGAAACAGAACTTCCACATCCTCTGTTCACGCTACCTGGATTGGAATTGGTTCTATCGAGATATACTGACTTGAAACAAGAATTTCTTGGTAACTGCTTCTTCTTTGAAGCAAGTGCTTTCGGGTTAGCTCTTCTGATATGTGTATTTGCTACCCATACGGAACAATTTCGTTGATGAAAGATGGATAGCTATTCTCCACATTTGCTAGCACAATGCACTTTTTCTTCTATTTCGTGATTCCTTTCTTTCTGTCGCCATTTGAAAATGGATTTCTCCTCCTGGTTTTAGTCACACATGTCTTTTCCACCTAGGAAGGATGCCCCTACGATCATTCCATGCTCTGCCTTCGCCCGAGCAGTCCCTAGGTGAAAGATCATCTAGGCCCCTGGTTGGTTTCGATGGTTAATGACAACTCAAACTGCAATCTAATGTTTACAATGAGTGTAAGCAGGATTAATAGGTTTCAGGAAGAAGTGTCATCAAGGAAAGAATGACCACCCAAAAAGTACAAATGTGGTTTCCAGGACAAGGGGATGGCTATGCTAGGCAGCTGTGAAGAAGCCGGTGCTGTGCAAGGAGTTTCAAGCAAGGTGATGGTGGCTTGATGCGTCAAGGACCGTGACTACAGCTGGTGGCAGGTAAAGCCTAGATTTGCTAGTTTCCTTGAGTCCATAGGAAACACCCGTACTATCAAGAAGAATGAAGCAGTAATGATCTATGAATGTTCTTTTGCTCAATGATCAGAGTGTTAGACAGTGGCACTGATGCCTTGAGGTCAGTGGCCAAGTATCAACAGTTTTGCACAAGTGAAAAACTGGTTTGTGCTAGCACTCTGCAGTGCTAGCGGTAGAAAAACCCTAGAGCCTAGAGTCACCTGTGTGACACAGCTATGTCACATGTGGTCTACCGCTCTATGACTCAGGTGCATCTCTGTATCAGGGGAGAGCTTGTAAATGTTAAGGAACCTGCACTACAATAGTTTGTCTGCCGAGTCAGAAGACTGTTGGAGGTTCTCTCCTTATTAGGAATCAGAGTTAGTTGTGCGCTGAGGGCATATAATGTGCCAAGATCGGGCTGAGTAGTTAGGCTACGTCAGTTAAGGGTTCACCTGTGTGTGCCTCCGGTGACACAGGTGTCGATCTGCCTGAGCCAGTTACCGTTGTGCGTTGTGATTAGCTGTGTCACTGGTGTCTGTCACCGGTGACCCACTTAATCCTATGTGGCATGAGTGTAACGATCAGGTACCTGTGAACCCTATATATAGGGGACCAGGGGAGGTCTTCGACCTTAATCTTGCTCAACCCAGTGAATCATATTCAACCGTTGCAAGCCTCTCACCCTCTGAACAAAAGCCAAACTTCCTAAGAGTTAGTTTAAGAGAGTTAGAGCCTCTGAGCTAAGAGCATTGGTTCCTCCAAAAGTTGTTGCTGCTGAATCTGTTACTCTTGGAGTATCTACTCCTAGACAGGCGTAGGAGTTGCTGCTATCACCCAAGCTTGTGTGGGCTGAACCAGTAGTCTGTGAAGGTGATCTGAAGTCTACCTGCTGCAAAGCTAAAGGACTTCCACAAACAAAGCAAGAGGCCTGATTACTCAGGTACTCGGAGAAAAAGCATGATTCAGTGCTGGTGATCTCTTCGGAGTAGCCTCTCCAACGGAGACGTACCTCTCTGAAAAGAGTAGGAAACTTCGGTAAAAAAACACCTTGTCTCTCTGAATACTTTTTATATTGTCTTTTAGTTACTCATTAGATCTGCATGCTTGTGTGTTCTTAGATATACATTGTTTATCTATGATAGATCACTTTTCACCTGTGTTAGTATAGCTGTGCCTCAGTTGCTGTATATCATATCCCTTACCTGTGTCAGCTATATGTTACACAGCTATCTGTCTTGCTTATCTGTTTTAAGTTATTAGCTCACATGTGTTACATACCTGTGTGACAGCTATGTGTTAATTTACATAACATATATTGCCTGTGCTGTTCACCTGTCACACAGCTAGCTTAACCTTGCAATCTGCTAAGACTTAATATTGATAACCTAAGCTAAAAGAAGTGAATTTGGTTAGCCTCCTATTCACCCCCCTCTAGTAGGCTCCTTCGGTCCTTTCACTAGGGAAGGAAGCCAACAATGGGAGTGTCAGGGCGGAACTTCATTAATTAAAGGATTTGCACTGCCCCACCGTGCTGTAGGGACGAACTTCAATAGCCCATCATAGCATTCTCAGTCAGGGGGTTAGGGAACTCTTGAAGATATCGATAGAATAACATTTCTTTTTCATAAGTTTTAGTGAACGCAGAGCCAACAAGTGCAGTTTTTCAGCGTAAGGTTAGATTCCAGAAAAACTTATTTTGATAAGCAAGGCATTGCAAACAAATAGGTAGAGCAGAGAGCTGACCTAAGAGCAACTCCAGCCCGCCTCCCTTCCGACTCCGTATCCCTAAATTAGGGTATTCACCCCGAAAACGGTCTCCAGCCCGCCTCCCTTCCGACCTCCCAGACCTGTAGCACTTCCCTTCGGCCGCCCCGGAGTCCCCATCTATCGGGACCGAGAGGCGACTGCCCAAATCCCAACTGCTCCTTGCGCGCGTCCCCTCCCCCGTTCGCGCCGTAGGTCGGAGTGTTCCCTCCGTTGGGCTTCGCCGGCGTCTGGTGAGGTACAGGGAAGCTACGATCCACCCCAAGGCGGCCGAATCGTTCCCCATCTGTGAGTTCCGGCCAGGTACAGCATTTTCCCCCCATTTCTTTGTTGTTTAGGCGATTTGTTGTGTCTCTTTTGTGGTTTTTGGTGGTCTGAAACGGTGATCTGGAAATCCACTGGATTTGGGGGTAGATCTGGACGGGGGGCAGGTTGGGGCGGCACGTTCTAGGGTTTGTAGCGGGGTGGCTTGCGGGATTTGGTTGTATGCATGCGCTAGATCTGAGGGGGGAAACGAGTTCGTCCAATGTTTTGGGGTCGATTTTTGGTTGTGCTGATGTTTTCTCTGCCCTTCCCGCCGCGCTCCCGTTCCCCGCCGGCCACCCACGACTGGACTCAAGCTCGAGCGTCTTCTTCCTGAACACCAGCACAACCAGAAGCCGCCGGAGCTCCAAGCGTGACGTCCTCGCCGTCAAGCACTCCCTCTGCGCCTACTACAGCTCCGGCCCACTCTTCCCCACCGTCGACCACCGCGGACCAAGCCCGGAGCAGCTCGTTTGCAAGGTAATTCCTTTCTAATGGTATTCCTCCCCATCGTGCTGTGTTGTTGCTTGTCTGAATGATTGAATTTGTGATGCGAAGGTGATGCTTAAGCTGGGCATGTGAGGCCTCCTCTTGTTTTATTCACATGTAATTGGGTCAAGGAGTTATTGTGTCACGTTAGAATCGGACTAACTAACTTCTCTCTGTACTGAAGTTCACATTCAGCGTTCGTCAGTCCAGGCTTTGCCATATTTAAGACAAATATTTGCATTCTGAGCTTCAATCACGTACTAGTTCTGAGCTTTGCCCACATGTATTATTTAGTGTTACTTACTGAAAACGCCAATACCTTGCTAGTGTCACCATGATTATTTTAAAACATTCAGCGTTTGGGGAAATTAGGATTTGGAGCTGTAAATTGCTTTGGTTGCACGCTGCATTTACAAGGTGGAATTTTTTTCCTTGAATTAGCGCCAGCAAAGTGCTACGGATTTATACTAGAAGGAAGAATATATGTTGATCTGTTCAGGTAAGTACAATATTCTCCAGTCATTGTTAGATGCATTAGTTATCCTCCTGGTGAAGTTACATTGTTTGGCATTCTCTTTGTAAAGAAATGGTTCTAGCTTGCTCTCTCTGCTATGCCCAATTAGAGACCAGGGCTACTGATGAATTGGTCCACACCACACATGCATTTTTGGGCTAGTACCTTTCGTTATCCTTAGAAAGTTTCTGGTGCTTTAACCGTTGGCAGAAGACTGGGTAGTCTGATGAGATTGGCTTGTTCCAAAAAAGTGTCAGGGTGTAGCCTGAATGGACTGAGCATTTGGGCATTTGCAATGGGTATCTCAAGTAATACAAAGAGTCCAATCCTATGTATCTTTGGAAGAATAGAAGGGGTAGTTTCTACATGTGCATCATATAGAAGGGGGGAAAGGACCGCAAGACATACCTCATAGCCAATCCAAGCAATTGAGATAAGCACTGACATAGCTAGAGAATTTGTAAACTTCCGATATAATTCTTGTTTCGCCATAATTCATTGTACATGTAACACAAATGCTGATTGTTGAGACATGGTCATAGTGGAGTATTGGATGGGGTGCTTAGCATAACGTACAACTTTACTATTATTCCTGAGTTTAATGTGTTCTAGATCTATATTTTGTCTCGGAGTTCATTGCTATGTTCTAAAATACACACTTCATGTATATTAGAGCATTCAGTCTTCTATTAAACACTGGAACATTGCTTGAGCTTATACTATTGCATAATACTTCGTGTGTATCAATTTACAATTGTTAAGCTAAACCTAACGTACTGAAGCTATCTCTCGTACTTTTCTATACACAGCATGGAGAATGATTCGAGTAGAGAGCTTGCAGGATGGTGTTGGACAGTCGAACAAATAGAGAGTCTAGCTAAGGACATTAAGCAAATAGTTGATGATAATCTTGCTCCTGATTCTTGTCCCTATGCAGCACACATGAACATGGTACTATTTGAAATAGAAAATCTAGCTAAGGATCTAAACCATGTTTCCATACAATCGAGTGAGTTTCTCGAGGAACAACTGATGGCAAGGAGAGATCGTGCCATCGAGGAGGAAGAGAAGGGCATAGACCTCGAGGATCTTCCAGCGAATGACTACGAGTCAGATCACAGCGGTAGACGCGATGACTACGAGTACCTAGAGGAGGAGAGCTTGTACTCTGACGATCTATTATGATAACTACTATGTCTTTAGGTTATATTTTGGTTATTATGTACTAAACAAACTTCTCCACTATGTACTAATGAATTTGCAGAACTACGTGTTGTATGCAATTTAAAGTAATATTATTCAGTTGCTTTGTAGTATTGCCTTTCAAACTTATGAATTGTAGTATTGCGATTAATCGATGTGTTTTGTTCTTGTATGATACATAATGATGTCTGACTTATTCTTAATATGAGAAGTACTTGTGTTAACAGAAAAGAGATGGATGAGTACATAAACCTGCTGAGTGAGGGAAATGACAGCATCGCTTGGGATGGTACCCAACATTTTACACCTATTGAGGAGCAACAGTTCCCAAGTGCACAAGAAATTCCCTCTACTAATCGATCCAACAAGAGAACTAAGAATTTCAACGAGAAGGAAGACTTGTTGCTGGTGTCGGCATGGCTTAACATTAGTATGGACGCAGCACAGGGTAACGAGCAGTCTCGCTCTACCTATTGGAGTAGGATCCACCATTACTTTCTGGAGAACAAGGATTTCGAGTCGGACCGCAATCAGAACTCTCTGTTGAAACGTTGGTGTACTATTCAAGAGAACGTTAACAAGTTTTGTGGATGCTATGACCGTATTGAGCGACGAAGGCAGAGCGGGACGATAGAAAATGATAAGGTACTAATCTTCTATCTTTCATTTTAGTTGTAGTCTCGTGCTTATGCATAGGTAATAAGACTTGTT
Source organism: Stipa capillata (assembly GCA_019208055.1). Taxonomy (NCBI): domain Eukaryota; kingdom Viridiplantae; phylum Streptophyta; class Magnoliopsida; order Poales; family Poaceae; genus Stipa; species Stipa capillata. The sequence continues at coordinate 73,710 of JAGXJF010002223.1, forward strand.
ATTATGCACAGATTGTTCAGGCTTGTAGTGTGTTCGCGGCGGAAGAGAAGAAAGCTTTCGCCTTCTTGCACTGTTGGAATGTTTTACGCCATCATCCGAAATGGACGGATAGGCTATCCTCTAAGAAACAGAAGACAACCGTACATGCCAGTCCAGGTTCTTCTACGCCTAGCACGAACTCAAGTCAATGCGAAGATGAGGGTGGAGATGGTACTCCAGAAACGGAGGTAATCGGCAGGCCAATTGGAAAGAAGGCGGCGAAAGCACGACTTCACGGAGGTAACAGTTCTTCCTCTCAAGATAGCGAGGTCTACAAGAATGTGTTACAGTCTCTTTGGTCAATCAAAACTGAGACAGACTCCCAGAAAGAGCTCAGAAAAGAAGAGCGCTACGCAAGGCATTATGCACTGGAAGAAGAACGGATTGAGAATGAGAAGCTGAGAATTGCACAAGAGGACAGGAAGATTGCAAATGAGCAAAAGTCGATTGAGGTACGGGAAAGAGAGTTAGATTTTAAGAGAATGCTGGAAGAGGAGAGGATTATGAACCTGAACATCAGTGCTATGTCAGCGGCACAACAGGAGTACTACACGAGTATGCAGAACGATATCATTGCTAGGCGACACCGCTGAGTCGGACGAGTTATTCTTGTATCTGTCATTCCGATGTAGTGACTACTATGAGAACTCTATGTGTTTTGAAGTACTCTAGTACGAATTACTAAGCTATATGTAATATTTAAGTACGAACAGAAGAGTACGAAAACTAATTTTTATTTCACGAACGATGCAGTAACATACATAACATAACTCCGTACCCCCATACAAGTAGAAACCTACATGGCTCCGTAACATTCCCACATGTGCTCAACTAGATCTGCTTGTAGCTGAGAGTGAGTTTCCCTGCTTCTAATGGAATGATGAGTTTGAATAAACTCAAAAATTTCAGGGGTATGCTCATGAGAAACAGTCACACTCTCTCCTACTCCTTCGTAGTTGAAGTCTTCTGGCCCTCCGTCCCGCTCGTCTTCGACGATCATGTTATGCATGATGACACATGCTGTCATGATTTCTCCTAGTGTTTCTTGGTCCCAAAATCTAGCTGGTCCGCGTACAATGGCAAAACGAGCTTGAAGGACTCCAAAGGCTCGTTCAACGTCCTTCCTAACTGCTTCCTGAGCTTGAGCAAAGAGTTTCTTCTTATTCCCTTGTGGAGAAGGTATTGTCTTCACAAATGTCGCCCATGAAGGATATATGCCATCTGCAAGGTAATATCCCATAGTATAATTGTGTCCATTGACGGTATAATTAACTTCTGGAGCTTGCCCTTCGGCTAGCCTTGCAAAGAGAGGGGAACGGTGAAGAACATTTATATCGTTGTGAGACCCTGGTAACCCAAAAAACGAATGCCAAATCCAAAGATCTTGTGAGGCAACGGCTTCTAGAATGATTGTGGGCTCACGCACATGGCCGGTGTACATACCTTGCCATGCGGCGGGACAGTTCTTCCACGGCCAATGCATGCAATCTATGCTACCCAGTATTCCAGGAAAACCTCTTTCCTCTCCGATGGCAAGTAACCTAGCAGTGTCTATTTGGAGATCTCAAATATTCATCTCCGAAGACTTCAACAATAGCTTTCACTAATCTCCGAAGACTCTCTATTGCAGTACTTTCTCCAATCCGGATATAATCATCCGTAGCATCTGCAGGTACTCCATAAGTTAGCATCCGAAATGCTGCTGTAATCTTCTGCAGAGGTGATAACCCAAGACGGCCAACGTTATCTCTTTTCTGCACAAAATAATTATCATGGGATACTACGCCATCTACTATGCGAAGAAACAGAGGACGAGCCATTCTAAACCTGGAGAAAATCAGGAATGAGTCGTGCATGGGAAGAACAACAAGGAAGGTGAAAAAGAACATACGAGAACGGTTGCAAACCTGCGGCGAAAAATAGTTGGGCCATATGTAGGAGAATCCGAAAAGTAGTCCTGGTAAAGCCTAAAATGGCCGGCTTCTCTGTTGCGATGGATTACCGCACGCCCAGTCATTGAACCGCCATGGCGTGGAGCATTCCTAAGCCGGTGGTGCGTGTCTATGACCAGTGCTGTAGCAATGAATAGTTCATCGTCATCATCTGACGACGAAGAATCAAAGTGAGGGTTCATGCCTGAGCTGGGATGACTCATTGTGATGTGGTAGAGGTGGAGGAGAAGAACTGCAGGAAAGAGTGAGTGCCAGGAACAGCCATTTGGCTAGGTATATATAGAGTACAAATATAGCCGTTACAGAGATACCAGTCTGTAAATATGCACTGTTCAAAATATAGCCGTTAGGGATAGAGCCGTTAGAAATTTGACCGGTTCAAATATAGCCGTTATACATACAGTCGTTACGAATATAACGTTCGAATTTAAGTCGTTAAAAATTTAGCCGTTAGGATAACAGCCGTTACAAATATATCCGTTATGAATATACCTGTTACATTTTTTCCCGTTACAAATATAGCCGTTAGGGATAGAGCCGTTAGAAATTTGACCGTTTCAAATATAGCCGTTATACATACAGCCGTTACGAATATAACGTTCGAATTAAACCCGTTAAAAATTTAGCCGTTAGGATTACAGTCGTTACAAATATATCCGTTATAAATATACCCGTTACATTTTTACCCGTTACAAATATAGCCGTTAGAAGTACACCCGTTACAAATATAACATTTGCAAATAATGTGTTAGTTGGAGGATATTAATTTAATATGGGAGAGGGAATATAGGGAGTGAGATTAGGGAGGTGGGTTGGAGGAGGAAGGAATTTGGATAGTGGAATCTTTTGGGATGACTTCCCAAATAGGAATTTGGGAAGTGGAATTAGGGAGGTGGGTTGGAGTTGCTCTAAGGAGCGAGCTTGTTGTAGTTGATCTAAAGGGGGAAATAAAGGACTATCCCGCTACTACTTCCTTGATTCCCGGGAAAGAAGGAAGACCGAGGGTAACTAACTCTTCCTTCTGACGACACGTTGGGCTGGATCTACAGGAGGAGACAACTGTGGATCTAATCTGCGTTATGCGTCACATGTCGCCATCCGAGCCAGTTGTGAAGAGTTTTTTTAACTTTGCCCGTGCGTTACAACGGGGTATAAATATTCTAGTACGTTAGTTCGTGATTTACCTGCCCATATTAATGTGATTGTGTAAAAATAGCATGATTTTATTTGGTAAATACATATTTGGTAAGTATTTATTGACAGGAAGGTTGCAAAACAGGAAGGTTGGACGAAGAGTGGGCAAAACACACTCTGCCAGCAGGAAAGGGAACGCTACTCTTTTTTTAAGTAGTAGAGATTTCAGTGAGGAAGCTAATTTTACGATTAACCAGCGGTAGAAAGCCAAAAGCGGCTTTTTAACTTGGACTGCCCGCTAGTGGGGTGCCCTCCTACATAAATCTCAAGGTTGGCCTCCCCCACGTAACCCGGCTCCACATCTCCCCGAGCCCGAGCCGCACCGGGCGGTCCATGTAGCTCGCGCCCGGCAGGCCGGGGAGAATTCTGCCTGTCCGAACCGCGAGAAGGGGGAGAGACAGAGATGGGGGTGGAGGCCGGCGAAACCAGCTCCTTCCTCAGGTGACCCCGCCTGCTTTCCTCTCCCGTTTGTCTATCCTGCCCTGTACTCGTTTAATCGCGTCGCTGTGTTCTCTCCTTTTTCTTGGCCGTGTAATTGATTGATTGGGCAAGAACGCTGCGCACGGATGCGGGGTGATTTGCGTGATCTCTTTTGTTGCTTCGGTGTGATTCCAGCAGTTGTTACGGGCTCACTGCTTGCTATCCGTGGGAGTTGATTTGTGAGATACGAATCCAAGAAAGGAAGGAAGGCTCGATTACGGTGGGTAATTAATGGTTGCCCCGCCATAGGTTTCTTTAGAAGGCAGGCACATACATCAGACCTGCCCTGTGAGCCAAGGGTCAGGACATTGCAAATTTGCGATGGGCAATGGCTATTCTGAAAGCTAATGGCGGAGGAGAGATGGGTAATGGGTTCTTTCGGTAGATTATGCTCTGGGCGTAGGCTTTAGATTTTCTTTTGTACAGGGTCTATTTTTCACCTTAGGAAATAGATTGTTTCTTAAAAGTGCGCGAGACCATCTGAAATATCTGAAGTAGTGAATGGAGTCCTACTTTCTAATTGTATAGGTAGTCACCTAAATGGCTGCCTGATATGATGCCATTATAATAGTTTTCTAGTTAAGCCGCACGAATGCCTGTACATGGCAATTATTAAATCAAATGCACTACATTTAATTATTATTATTTTTAGTACTAGTCATCATATATGTGCAGCTACTAATGCTGCGAAAGAACAGTGAGGGGTTGTCTTCCCGATTTATTTAATCCACGGATAGCATAAAACATTATTGTTCCTACTATCTATATCTGGTGCTAGATCTAGTGTGGAGAGAAAGATTGCGATTTTCTGTACATCTACCAGTTAGGACCAGAACGTGATAGGAAATGCATTGGGGGTGGATCTGACCATTTACCTGTTCATATGCTCTTGCAGCTTATCTTCGGCCGTTTCCTATGGAGTTGCATCTATGGCAATGGTTTTCGTGAACAAAGCAGTTGTTATGCAGTATGTTCACTCCATGTCTCTTCTCACTTTACAGGTATGACTGAACATCACTGCCGAATGCTGATGAAAAATTGCTTCTTTCATGTTTTACTAAGCGTGTAAGCCTGGTTATTTTGTTCAATTTGTCCTTTGTTTCTACAGCAATTAGCTACAGCACTTATCATACATTTTGGTCAAGCTCTCGGAGTGTCTAAAAGGAAAGATCTCAGCCTAACAACAGCAAAGAAACTTCTACCAGTGTCAATTTTCTACAATGCAAATGTTGCATTTGCCCTAGCAAGCTTGAAAGGGGTTAACATCCCTATGTATATTGCAATTAAGAGGCTCACCCCTCTTGCTGTATTGGTGTCTGGGTTCATACGGGGAAAGGGGAAGCCACCAACACAGGTAAAAATGTTTTTCGTCATGCATGTTTTCGTTTTTCCACCAAAACAGATAACCTAAGACAGGCCTGCAATGTTTTCCCTCTGGGAAGGAATGACTTATATTATCTGGCACTTCCTCATCAGCGCAAATTTATTTTAGGTGTCCCTTTCGGTTGTCTGCACTGCTGCAGGTGTCCTTGTTGCAGCACTCGGAGATTTTTCCTTTGACTTGTATGGGTACTGCATGGCTCTTATATCAGTCTTCTTCCAGGTTAATATTTGTAATCTGGTTACACATAAAAAATTTGGGTATATTTCTAACTGACAAAATGTGTGTGCAGACGATGTATTTGATTCTGGTGGAGAAATCAGGTGCAGAGGACGGTCTTTCCTCAATGGAATTGATGTTTTATAACAGCATATTATCACTTCCATTTCTTTTTTTCATCATTATTGCAACAGGAGAATTCCCCCATTCTCTTTCAGTACTATCTGAAAAGGTTAGTAATATTAATAAAAGTTAATCGAACTTAATTAGCACATTGAAGGTACAGAATATTCTGTACTGAGCTTCTAGAACAAATGGTTTTATACTAGAATATTCTGTACTGTTGATCGCCATAATAGACCTTTGCTCCTAATTGTCTCTTTCTGCATCAGGTGATTTCCACTTTGCTCTGCTCTAATATACTTATCTGTTCTCTCTTGAAATGCAGACAGTGTCTCTAACATTCAGTGCCATTCTTGTTATTTCACTGGTGATGGGTATCGTTCTCAATTTCACAATGTTCTGGTGCACAATCGTTAACTCTGCCCTGACAACCACAATAGTAGGAGTTCTCAAGGGTGTTGGTTCTACGGTAAGTTTACGTCTTGCTGTTTAAACAGTTGAATAAGTAACTAAAACCCTTGATGCAATTTTAGCTCTGAAGTTCTAGAACTTAAGTATCTTATACCATTTCGTCTTTTTGGCTTTTCAGACCCTGGGTTTTGTTCTGTTGGGAGGTGTGGAAGTGCACGCTCTTAATGTTACTGGATTGGTGATCAACACATTTGGTGGTGTCTGGTATTCCTATGCGAAGTGTACACAGAAGAAGAAAATGCCACGAAAGATTGTACCTAACGAAGAGTCGCATAACTCAGTAGCCTTGTAGTTGCACATATAATAACCGCATACCAGTTTAATTATATTTTTCTCAACTCCCATTCCATTAGCAGCAATATTTGTCGTAGAGGAGGCTACACGCTTCTTTTGTCCTCTTTTAATCAAATAGCATTATGAGTTAATCACCAGTACCATATGGGAGCGAAATCAGTGAATCACTTAACTTTATTTCTGTATGCCCTATCAATTGGAAGGACAAGATTATCGGTGGGCTTTACCCCGAAAGATTCGCTTATTTGGAGAGAAACAAATGTCTTTTTTTTTGGGAAAAGGAAATGTCTTCCTTTTCCCTTTATTGACAAGCTTACAAATATGTGAGGTTTGAGGTCTCGAGGGGAATGATGCGGTTGAAATGGCAATCATCCTCAGGTGAGATAGCAAAACATAACTTCTAGTTTAGTTCGTAATTGGTTTCAGAAGGTTTTAGATGCTATAGTTTTACATTGAACGTTTTAACACATATTGAGTGTATGTCTATGATAATGCAAAAAATTTGAAGTTAGTAGACTTCAGAATCTGGAAAATCATGTTTTTTCTCTCCCGAATAGGATGCCCTCAACCGCAATAGCGAAAGCCCACAGGTAGGGCTGGGCCGGTTGGGCCGGGCGTGGAAGGCCTGACCTAAAAACGCATGCTTGAGCCCAGCCTGGCCCAGTTCAAAACATGTACAAATAAATTTTTTCAAAAATTTTAAAAAATAATTTAACTATTTTTATAATTTAAATACATTGTTATAATTATAATTTCAATAAGACATAACTTTTTCGGGCTTCATGCCAAAGATCAAAGTCCGGGCCCAATCGGCCTGGCTCGGGCCAGGCCACCCATGCTAGGTCTCTACGGCCCGTGTCACCTTGTGAATCGGCGCTAAAGCACGGGGATCGACTGCGATGAAGTTATCCGTGCAAACTCACGGATGCACCACGTTATATTTTTTCTGAAAACAAGGAGAGGGAATACAAAAGGCCAAAAAGCCATTAACCAAACAAAAGAAAAGGTTTAAATTCAAATAAATGCACCAGATCATCATCTTCTTCTCCATCCCCTTGTCATACTTCAAATTCCAAATATTCTCACTTTCAATTACGAATTTCATTTCACGATATTTGAACCTCAAAACTTTCAACCCGAAGATTTTGATCTTCAAATCGAGAGAATTCAACTCAAAATAGAAGGAAAAAGTCTACTTTTATATAAACATCAAATATAATTTATACACACATACTCATACCCACTCTCATATTCACTTATCGAAAACTAGACTCACTAAGTCTGAAGATTTATGAAGTCACCACATCGATGAATACGTTGCCTACCACTGAGAGCAGAAAACTCCGCTTTTGTTAGACATACAAGGAGGCTAGGGGTACAACCAATTCCACTAACTATCCGAGCAATAAATTGGTTCTAAAAAGTCTCAATCTTTTGAGTAAATTTTCTAGAACAATTCTGATTATTTATTTTTTAGAACATTTTCTAGATTTCTTGATTTTCACTAGATGATCAGATTCACATGGTGTCATGTAAATTCAAAGCCATGACACGTCACTCTAAAACAGCCTTTGACTGGCCTCAGGGGTTTTAGTTGTTCAGTATTAACAGCTGAGGGTGTCATTTGTCTGGTTTTAAATTTGAGAGAGGGAAAAACAAATCACATTTACGTTTTGGTTTCCGGCAAACCACTAGCGCACCGTGGCATGGGCTCCCCGAAGCCATCCAACTGCGGCAGCATGGGCTAGCGGTGACGGCACTAAGCGGAGAAGAGGCGCAAACTACTTGTCTCGGCGTGCAAGAGGCGGTGGATGGTGGTGAGAACAGGGAGGGGAGGGCGGGCGTCGGGTGCGCGCTAGAATCTCTCCGTGGACTCCTAACTCAAACTTTATCATCTATCTATATGTCTATAAACAATGTTCAAGGCTGGAAAGTCTAAAAATTCTCAAATTAATCTCTTGGATTCACTTGCATACCAGACTGGTGAGGTATATATTGAAGTTTCAACAGAGATATGTAGCAAACACAAAGGAGTAGTAAAGAAATTAACTAACTTGCTTGTCTCCTTGAGACCTCAGCTTCAAGACAGAATTGCCACCGAGGATTAATTCAGCTTCATCGATGCGCTGATTATCATTCATCCTCTTGGTCTGCACGTGTCTGAGCCATCCTCATGCATCCCACGCAGCAGCCTTCGGTTATCTCGGGCAGTCGGAGATCCTTGATCCTGCTCTGGCACCTCGCTCGCAGCCTGTAGCCCATCGGAGTAAAACTGTGACGGCCGCCGGCGTCGAGCAGCTTGCCTGCCTGTCGAGAACGTTTGCTTGCATTTTACGTGTTACGGCACGCAAAAATAGCAGCGGATCTTATTATGCGTGCAGGATCGGGTCCGACCCCAGCAGTTCACAGCAATACATGACCAGACCAATGAACCCAGCTAAGCTATGCTATTACTATCAGTAGAACAAAATAATCCACCTCCTGTAATTTACACACTCCGGAACAAGAAGTGGAGCCCTAGCCGACGCGTTATAATTTGCTCGGCCAGTCAATCAATACAACAACGTGTGTGTGTGCCCCTGTGAGGTCACAACAATGTCGCAAACATAATTACATCTGCCTTTACAATATGAGCAAGACTAAAGACTAAAGAAAACCTACAGTAATAGCATATTACATTTTTTTTCTTCTAAAGAAAAAGCAATAAGTTACTACCTATCATTCTTTTGGTCTCCAAAATCCCACCAACCAATCTAGAATCTACCATTCCACCACTGATGCTTCATCATGTGTAAGGCTCTGAAGTTAAGCTTAAGCATTTTTTCTGACATGAACAGCTAGTTATCTGTCAAACCCAAACTCAATGCAAGTTTGCAGAAATCCAACGGGCAGCAGGGTTTGCAGATGTTGCGAAATCACGAGGCCACACGCGGAAGCGTAGATCTAATCCGAGACACCACAGAATCTGGCAACGAGAAACACCGATGTTTTTAAGGTGGTTCGGCCACGAGGCCTATGTCCACGGGGCTTGACTACGGGCGCTCCTCCCCTTTGCCTTGATCTCTTTGTATTGGCTTGGTTACATTGTGTGGTGCCCCCTTTCTTATATAGGAGGCCAGGATATATGAGTCCAATTCTAACTCTACCTATATCCTACTAGGACTCCCCCCGTAGTACCCTATTACAATAATACGCCTTCTCTAGTCCAACTTGTAACCCACTCGTACACATATTTGACACAAACTCAATAAACTCCACCTTGGCGAATATGTCCTTCGCCACCTTGAAGCCGTCTTGTGCGAACCTCCGTGCACTTTGGACTTTGAGATTCACCTTTGCGGCTCAATGACCTGAACCGCCGATGAGACTCCATTGCTACTCCCTGACTCCACCATGACTCCACCTGCAACTGTACTTCCTTCTTCATGCTGAAGAAACTTTACAGTCATATCCTGAGTCATCTCACTGAGTCAAATTCACAATTGTCTCATCTTTTCTTAGACAGTCTTTACAGACTATCTCTGTCTGCCGTGCGCCATTAGCCACATGCCTCGCCACAATTCTCGTGTCGAGCCTCCACAGCCCGCTGTTTTTTCCTCCATCAATTTATCCACAATTGATGCTGAGTCCCACGCCTCACCTCCAGACCACTGAGTACTCTGCTTCTCCGGATCACGTGTTCTCTAGGTTGCCTGTAGGCTTCAACTCCTGAGATCTCGTCCGTTGAAACCTCCCCCCAACCCCTGCTTATATAGCAATCCTTGGACCCTCAAATCCAAGCCGGACTCCCATTTCGAGTCCCTTTCCTTCTAAAAATTCGGAACCCAATTCGAGTTTGACCAAAAATCGAATTCCTTTCCGAAATTTGGCTAAAAAACCTTTCCAAAACGCGTCATGGGCCTCCCCAATGCGTTCTAGGCCCCTCCTGGGCCTCCTGAGCCCCACCTGGGCCTCTTTGGGCTCAACCGGGCCCCGCCGAGCCCTCCCCAGGCTCCTCCGGGCCACGCCAGGCCCGCCCGTGCCCTCCTGGGCCGCCTCCGCCGCCTCCTGGGCCACGCCGGGCCCCTCCTGGGCCGCCTCCACCGCCACCGTGCCGCCTCTGCCGCCTCCGACTATTTCCTTCCATTTAAATCCAAACACTTCCAAAACCCTAAGCGTGAGATCAGGCACCCTCGACCTTCCCAAAAAGCCCAAATTAAATTATGGGACACCCTAACAATATTCCTAACCCAATTATAACATAACATAGCAATGTCCAAAACAAAAATGTTCGCAAACAAAATTAATAAACTTTGGAATAAAAGAGAGCATTGCACTGCAACCCCTAGGAATATATCTCCAAAAATTTCGATAAAGTTACACGATGATCCCCACACCTCCGGAAGCCCATATATATAAGAACATGGGTAAGTTGTATTCAAGAATCTAGGATAGACGTTATCGAGCACCTTTGCCTTAATACTTCCCTCACATAAAATCACGTGCGAACCTCAGTGAAAACAGTCCAAAATTTTGGCAGGGATTCTCCACTAACTCTTTAACATACCTACTTCCATAAATTTCTCTACCCTCACGCGTCCCATTTCCCCCAGTAGAAATTCAAACCATGTCAAGCATTGGCATTTTAAGGATGTACACAGTTGGTGGTACCAAATCGGTGCCTAACATCGTTGTAGCTCCCGAACACCTCACCACAAACCCACTGGCACTCTGGACACGCTCGCGCACACCCCCGCGAACTAGGACACGCGAATGCCGCTCGATGGCATGAGCTGGCCGCGCTCCGGCCTCGCCACAGTGCGCGTCCACAAGCACATCAACGCGCCGCCCGCTGTTTCTACCCGCGCCGCTCGCCGTCTCGGCACCGCACCTCTAATCGCCAGGCGCCACGACCTCCCCGACCTCCCTTGAACCTTGCGTCGAACTGCTGAGCCTTGGGAACCCCCGGCTATGTCCCGTCGCCGGGCTTGCAGAGGAACAGCAGCAAAGCCGCGTCAGCCGTCGACTTGTCCCACGCCGCTCGCCGTTGAGCTACAGCATGCGAGTCCTGGCCTGTCCTCGCCTGCCCTCCACAGCTCAGCATCACCATTAACTCTCCCGAGCTGTCGCATCGCCGGGCATGAGCAAGAACAGCCACCGTGCCAGCTAACCCGAGCTCACGCCGGGTATAAAAGGAGCAGAGGGAGCACGCCGGTCCTCACCCAAGCCTCCGCCCAACGCCTCCATAGCCGAGCTCCTTCCCAATCATCGCCTCGGAGCTCCCTCGCCCGAGCTCCACGCCCGCCTCGGTCTTAGCCAAATCTCGCGAACCCAAGCTCCACAAGCCGCCGCCCGGCAGTAGCAAGACCCTCACCCCCTCCCGAACTAGCTCCCCTCCTCCATCTTCCATCTCCCGCACCGGACCCGGAAACCCTAAACTCTACCACCGCCGGCCGACCGTCCAAACCTCCCGCCGCCAGCTGCACTAAGCTGCCCGAGCGGCCGACCAAGCGGCCGAGCTCATAACCACTTGACCGAACCAAGCTCAGGTAAAGGAAAACCCCACTGACGTGTGGGCCAGACAACGGGGTAAGGCCCACAGGTAGGTGGGTAAGCAGCGCCTTGGCCGAGTTCCCGCCTTCCCCTATTTAATGCGCAGTAACTCGGGTTTCCGCATCCGACCAGCAATCGCGCAATAACTCGGCCCCGTGTCTGACATAGTAAAGGCGCAATTAAGCGGTCGAAAAGCGCACTTTTGCCGGTTTTCTCCATTTCTGTTTAATTCAGAACCGAGCATCACCAGTTCAGCCGGTTTAGACCCTTCCCGGCCGGTTTTCCAACATTTAAACCCGGTTCTGAGATCCTTAGGAAATTTCCAAACTTTTGATTCAAATGCACTTTCAAAATTTTACCTGTTTCGGATTCAAACAGTGGAGAACAAGAGGAGGTTCGTTTATCCTTTTAAATATTTTAGCATATACATACTATATATTAATTCTAGAGCATCTTGTAATGTTTCCAAACCCGACTGAGAAATCCCTAGTTTGATTTCAACTTGTGGTTTCAAAAATATTTCTAAGTTCTCAAAACATAGAAGTCATAAACAGTGAAGACTAAATTTGGGCATAACACATATATGCATTTCTAGCATGAACAAGATAAATGTTCCAAACCTCTTGACATAACTATAACAACCGTTAAACCAATAAAGGTAAAGGTTTTAAACACGAAACCCTAATAGCATGGTTCTCTGTCCAATCAAAGGCACCGTCATTTTATGTGGCATACATGCAAGTTGGCTGTTTTGTTGAAATCGTTTTATTTGCTTCCTCTTATCCGCCGAGTTTTTCCGACGTGTAGTTGACGGAGTGAGGTACGTGCGCGAGGAGGAACCGGAGTCACCCCCACGACAAGGACAAGAGCAAGAACTGCCAGGCAAGCATTCCCACCTTGATCATGTTGAATCCCATATGTGTGAACTTTAATTATTTTGTTTGTGAAACTTGCATGCTATGTGGATATCAATGGTATTTTATGTAGACCTAGTTGTACCCTATAGCTGCATATGACTTAAGTCCGAATATCCGACCCTTGTAACCCTAGAAGTATTAGTCGGTTGTTCCACGACCGACAAAAGTATTAGGGCTATAGACAGTAGCCACGCTTAGACCTGCTGTAGTAAGAACTAAATTTTTGTTCGAATTACACAAACCCCTTCGGGACATGGGAAATAAAACCCTTAGATAGCATGTGTTATCCGAGGTGGCATTTGAAAGAAATGTTTGTCAAAACCCCAAATGAAACTGGAGATGATTTTGATTCGGGTAAGAATGGTAAGGGCAGCCGGGGGCTGTAGAGTATCTGATGGTGGCATGGTCATCCGAGATGAACATGGGTCGAGAAGTGGAGTCTTGCTCGAATCAGTTAAGGACCGAGTCTAAGTGCCGCCAAACCAGTTCCCCCACCGTACGACCACATGTCCTTTATGGGAAGGACTTGGCTTGGTACCCCGGCAAGTATTAGGGTATGGGCCCGTGGAAAGTAGGGAGTATGTGACTAGGTGGTTAAAGTCCTAGAGATCCTCCACCGCTGGGCGTTTGGGTGTTGATACGACACAAAGGTGGGGAGTCCCAGTTTCGGGGTCCGGGACGCGAAAGTTGGGTCAACCACCTAGCGGGTCTAGCTCTAGTATGGAAGCGGGCGAAGGCCTCGTTGTAATAGCCCTGCCGATACACCTCGTGAAGTGTATCCGTTAGCGCTCGGCAACAAGGGGGACTTACATCTTGTGGGTAAAGCCGTACAACCTCTGCAGAGTGTTAAAAATTATTCGAATAGCCGCGTCTTCGGTCATGAACATGAACTGGCAAGGCCACACACTGGTTAGATTAAGTTTTGTTTGTGAAAGCTTGGGGAATGGATTAAGGACGTGGGCATGATGTGTCCACAAGGTGCAATTTACGCTACACGGCTGGTAGCAAAGAATTGCAGGAGGAGGAGGCTAGCCGTACTGTCCGGGACAGTACGGGCTGAGCCTTGAAATAAGTGGAGGCCAGCCGAGCTATCCGGGATAGCACGGGCTAAGCACTGAGTTGAGGAGGCCAACTGTACTATCCGGGATAGTACGAGTTGAGCAATGAAATGGTGAGGCTAGTCATACTGCCCGGGGTAGTATGGATTGAGCTATCACAAGTGATAAAAGGAAGTAGCCGGGTCTACCTCATATGAAGTTTTGTTACTTTGAATTGCTCTGATTTACAAAGCTGCTTTGTAACTTATTATTCTCGTATTAAATTGAAAACTTACTTTCCGCACAACAAGCAACGTAGGGTAGAGCCGTTCCTTTGACATATACACTGCATGCTATATTGTCGTATATTTTTCCTGTGGGAATAGCTTGCGAGTACATTCAATGTACTCACCTGGCTTGTTGATATGGCCAGATGAAGAAGAGTTCATCTCTGACGACGAAGACAGTGACTATGAGGGCTAGGGCGTTTCCTCCAGTCAATTGCCTGTTGGGTAAGCAGATTGATGGGCTATTTATCGCACTTTCGATTTCCGCTGCTGTTTCTATTCGGCCAATAGGCCCGTTTGTATGAACTAAAGACATAATGGCTGTTGTGTAATAAAAGAATTCGATATTGTATGACTATGCTATCAAGTTCTGTGTGTACTGGCTACTGATCATGTGATCAGTACAGGAAACACAGGGAAGTATCCGGCCTTAAAACCGGGTACGCCACAGCCGGCCGGCGCGCGCCAGGCCAGGCCGCCCCGCCCCGCCGGGCCGCTCCGGCCGCGCCTCGGCCTGTCTCGCTCTACCCGGGCCGCCGCACCCCGCCTGGGCTGCCTCGTGGCCAGGCCGCTGGCTCCGCTCGCCAGGCCGCCTGGGCCGACTCGTGCGCACCAGGCCGACGCGCCTCCACGGGCCGCCGCCAGGCCGGCTTGCCACCGGGCCGCGCCTACGCCGTGGGCTGCCTGGCCGGTGCGCCTGGCTGCCGTGCCGAGCGCGGCCGGTGCCGCTGACGCCTCGCGCGGCCGCCCGGCGTCGCCTCGCGCCGTCGCGTCCGCCGCAAGCTCCTTTTTTTTTCTTTCTCCGCTCCACCTCGCGCTCGAATTTCTTCCACACAAAAAAGTCTTGCGCAAATTCTCACGCCTTTTGAAGTGATTTTTTCACGACGCGCTCCAGGCTCCACCTCGCCTTGTACACACGCCACCGTCCTCCATCTCGTACCGCCGGATTTCTCTGCACCGTCTCAAGATCTACTTGAACCTCGCGCTCTAATACCACTTATTGCGAAATCACGAGGCCACACGCGGAAGCGTAGATATAATTCGAGACACCGCAAAATCTAGCAATGAGAAACACCGACGTTTTTAACGTGGTTCAGCCATGAGGCCTACGTCCACGGGGCTTGACTACGGGCGCTCCTCCCCTTTACCTTGATCTCTTTGTATTGGCTTGATTACATTGTGTAGTACCTCCCCTCTTTATATAGGAGGCCAGGATACATGAGTCCAATTCTAACTCTACCCGTATCCTACTAGGACTCCCCCCGTAGTACCCTATTACAATACTACGTCTTCTCTAGTCCAACTTGTAACCCACTCATACACATATTCCACATAAACTCAACAGCAGCAGAACTAGCAATCTCGTCGTAGCGAACAACATATCAGCTTTCTCTTAGTACTCATACTCTGCTGAATAGTCCGGCTCAGAAGGCTTTCTAAACCTAGGCAGTTCCTTATTGCTGCGATTTCCCATCCTAGCCGCAGTCATGATTTTCAGCGCGAGATTGTGCTCAGGGGAAGTGCCATCTTCATATAATCCCATGGAGGAGAATGACTCACTCGTGATCAGGTCCTTGGCCAGCTTCCTCCTCTTATGGCGGCGCCAAGTAGCTTGGATGAAACACGCAGCCCAGGTCCTCCAGTGGTGAGAGTAGTAGCGGAAAGTGTGCTGCAACTTCCTGCTGTGGAGCCGCCTGAATTGACTGGCGACAAACTTGAGGTCCTCAGCCTGGAGAGCGAATGCCTCCACTTCAACAAGTGCCTTCACCGTCCTGGTGGACGATGGCAAGTTGACAGTAGGCCTGGGAACAAGAGCCCATCCAAGCAATTCTTCGCCACAGAAATCGCCAGATTTGAGGATGATTGAATTGAAGAAGCCCGTCCGGCCACCATCTGTGGTGGAGCTTTCCAGCTTCCCGCGAATGATGAAGAGCATCTCAGTCACTGGATCACCTTCACGGACAGTGTATGTGCCCTTTGTGCTCAAGGAAGATACAAGACGCCCACAGATGGCGTCTAGAAGTTGATCATCCATCTGAGAGAAGAATGGGACCTGAAACATTGCGATGTGGAAAAAGTAGTGAGCCTCAATCATCAAGTAATCTGCAATGTCGTGAAGTCACTGTCAAATGAAACTATATATGTGCAATGATCACCGCACAATTCCCAAGAGCTATGTCAACTACAGACTACCACTATAAAGTATCACTGGCCAAGAAATGGAGAAAGGTAGATTTGCAAATGACTACTAAAACAACTTATGAGCGGATTCCTGCAAGAGCAGTGTTCGGTCCTCTCCCAGAAACCAAATTGCACAAATCTGAAAGTAGTGTGGCTAGTGACTAGTTGTAGAGCACTGGGTAGTTGCAAATCAAGCCCTTCATTCGCTTTAAAACTGTGCCTTTCTCCTTCTAGGAAAGCATTGAAGCACCTCCCCATAGGGCAATTCACGCAATGTTTGAATCCTGCGGCAAACTCAAAAGCTCTCCAGCATTCAAACAGGGGGAAAATACATATCTAGGTCAATACATTAGCAGATTTTCCTCCTAAAGTCGGTATTAATCCGTTTCAAAAAAACAGACAGGATTTTGCCCTGTTTTTAAGGTCTCACTTGTGGAAAATAAGAGGAAAGATAGGAACAATTGAAGGAAAGAAATATGGGTGAATATTTTCCTTCTCGCTCAAAGTTTGGGAAACGGGGGAAATGGAAGAGAAGTATACATTTGCAGTTACTTTCCATGTCATAGTTATCTCCTTTAACATATGCTCTAATTGGATTGTAAAACAAAGAAAGGAAAAAAAAAGGCAGCATCTTCAACAACAAAAAGGATTAAGAAAGCTAATTATACCCGGCGAACAAGATCCAAGCAAAGGTGACGGTTGATGTCGCGGCGAAGATCTGCAGGCAGAGCCTTCAATATAGATGCTTCATCCACACCTCGAGTTGCAAGCCACTTGTAATGAATAAATCTTCTCACCCTTTCTCGTAGTTCACGAGGAAGTTGACGATGTCTCATCCACTCTCCAGTATCTGTTTGCTTTACTCTCCATTCCTCAACCCTTGCAGTGAAAGATTGTAGGTAGGTCTGGCAGATAATATAATGTAATAAGCTCAATGTTTCTTGCCAAAAAATGAAGTTGAGAAGTGTGAACTGGAAACAAAGGGACATTTTTTTGGGGTACTATCAGTATGATAGTTTGTTGGTTACTAAACCAGAGAATAACATGGAAAATGCCCAAATGAAAAGCTGCTGACAACACCCCATAAAAAACAAAATCTAATCAATGCATGGAAAAAATAGGATTGTTGAGCTAGTTCGATAAGGTTAAGGGTTGATAACTCAAATGTATTAGCTCTACGACAAAAACCAAAACATAAGCAGATTAAAGTCCACTATGGCACTATCACACCTGTTTATGTTTAAATACACAATCTATGTGGGATGTGCACGTGAAAGTACCACCTCGTCCAGACAAAACCTCAGCTTAGTAATACTTGTTAGTCTGAGCAATATGTCAAAATCCTGAATGCACGTTGACCAAGCATACCACCAAGCAGAAAAGGACTCTCATGCCACTGTTCCTAAAGCTATGGTCAAAGGCTACAGATTTGAGAAGTTTGAATCACAATTTCCAATGAACAATCCAAGAAAATTTTGGTCCATGTGCAATTTTTAACAACATTGACCTATAATCTTAATACATAGTTCCCGTATGAAACATCCCCAGAATTCAGAGTAAAAAGTGAAAATGAGGGCATGATATGAAGATAGAAATTCAGAGGCTAGACAAGTGGTGGTAAGAACCAGAAAATGGTTGGCAAAAAAAAGTAAAATAAACCAAAAAGCTATGTTAATGTAAACTATATCAAAAGAGTTTCACGAATTGCACATGACAGTAATTTTAGATTATAATGTAAGTACCTGGACATTCCCAATCAAATGCGCAAACAAAACGAGACCAAGCACCGCCAAGAATATGGCATACAATGTCTCACCAATATAGGTACTCACACTCAAAGTCTGGCCATAGCAACTGCTTAAAGTAAAAAAATGGAACCATACAGCATGTTAGAAAATAATAAATCTTTATACCAACTATCATTATTATATCATAGCTATTACAACAAAGAATCATAGTAGCTACAACTTCTCAGGTCAGAAATGGAACAATAGAATCATAGTAGCTACAACTTCTCAGGTCAGAAATGGAACAATGTAGAGTTTATAGTTGCCTATGCCGAAGTAAGATATCTGAATTTTTGCTTTAACAGAGAATATTAATGTGGTTAAGGTCATACTTACGCATCTCAATTATCAGATTACCAGTCTTAAGAGAAGATGTGTTCAGCTATTATCAATTTTTCATACCTTAGATTCTGCAAGCCCCACCAAAGGCAATAGAAGTACTTCCTCAGGAATCTCTGATTAGGAGCTTTGTTTGATAACAACGTCTGGAACATACCATAGTCGAAACTGGCATTTTTGTTACTAGCATCACAGCGATTAAAGATACCAGTGTTAATTACCCAATTTGGATCTGGCTTTACATCACAAGCCAGGTATCTATTATGGCAACTAGTTTCATCACTGCAATATTTTTCCCAGCACGCAGTCTGGCGATCAACAGATAGCAGGTACCACAATGCTCCTAAAACCTGAAAAAGAGAAGTGCATGCTGAGCAGTTCCACCATATGATAGTAAAAAGGAAAATATGGCACCACAACTTAAAGTAAGTATGCCAAATTTCTAAACATGAAATGGAGAAAGACTACATATAGAAACTCATATAAGTATTGAGGTATCGTACATGGCTAGCAGTCATGTATAACAGCATATTGTATGCAGCTCCTTCCCAAGCAGTCTTCGAAAAAGCTCCAGTAACTTTGACAATCTTGTTATTCAAAGAAAATATGAGATATAATCTTAGAATATACTGAAAAAGAGCGACCAGAAACAGTATGTCATTGTTATGCTCAGACAAAGAATATCTGATAGCTGGTATCACAGACCAAGTAATAATCTGCAACAAAAGAAGAAGAAAAACTGTCAGATAAGAGCCACAACTCAATTTTCAGGTATAAAAATGTAGTTTGCTTCACCTCAAAGAAACTAACGTATATAAACTCGCAACTATAGCGCATAAATTTTTAGTGTATGATTCATGAAATTGAGATCCACTAGTTATATAAGAATAGTCTTGCCATCAGAGCAAGCATGCCAGAGCCACAAGTTAGAAGCAATGACCAATATATTAGAACAAAATTGCCTTTCGGCAGTTTCAAGGCATCCAGTTGAATGGAAAGCAAATGGCACAAAGTATGAATGCAGAATCCAGAAGTTCACCATGTTTCCCTTTTTTATAATGAGAAATGGAGTGGGGAGTTTTTCCCTTGTTCAGAAAGTTCAGATTTTTTACCTTTGTTATCAGTTTCGACTAATAGTATCTGATCGCTACTTGCATGAAGAATACAAGATTTTAGAAAACTATGAAGTTGGTTGGCTGCGATAGTGTAGAGGGCTTCTGGAAAGAAAAATGAAATTTGCAAACAATGCAAAAGACATCATATAAAGTTCATTTTGGTGATCATGTACTGCAAGAGGGATATTTTTTAATGAAAAGAAAAGGAGCTCGATTTATATTATTTAAGAATTTCCTTAACACACAAACCCGAGCACCTATCCCTTTCTTCTTTATAGTATGGCCTGTGAAGACATCTACATAAGTTCTCTGCTTATGATTAAATAAAATAGATTGTTTCAGCTCAAAGAGGAACAACCCCTCAACTCAATCCTACCTCCTTACAATAATTTTAGCAGTTCACAGCCATCTAGGTAAGTGCTAAATGAAACAATATGCGAACATCAGTGCCAAAAAAATCTTTCAATAGCGACAAGCAATGCCTCAAAAAGGATTCAAGTTACCTGCGGTAAAGGTAACGAAGCCACTAAATCAACTGCAAAGTCAGATCTCAAATACTTTTTTGCGATTTCATTAGGATCTGTGAAAAGGTCTCCTCGACCGAAAACCCCCAACGTGGAGCTTGGATTAATATATGCAGTCATGAACTTTATCACGATTTGGATGACATAAAAAAGGTCGGCAATTGATCGGACGACAGTAATGGTGATAGCTAGGTGTCTATCTTTTCCGATGCATGAAGTGGGTTTGCCATAGGAGATTGTAGGCACATAGAAGTACAGGGGGTCCATAAATAGAGCAATGAAGCATGAGATGCGGAAGACATAGTTCCATGTCAAGATGAAATCGCTTGATGGATCAATAATCTTCCTGTACCGAAGCTCGTGTCCTGCTACAAAAACCCTGTTCTTCCCCCAACTCCCCACACCGAGCTTACGAGCAGCTAGCCCAGCCTGTTTCTGGTGAACGGGCATGGTTGGCTTTGCCCTCTCATCATGGAATCTGGGAATGAAAACAGAATTAACATTACATTTGAAAGTAACAATAAATATCTGCTTGAACTGTTTTTAGATACAGGATGTTAAACGATTCTAAAGTCAGACATGGTCATGTAAGATCATCATAGGTCAGCATAACCAGCAGGAATTATCTGCTCTCCTGAAGCTATTTTAGATTACTTTTCCTATCTCATCCTTCCCCAGTTGTGAATCTCTCTTACTCTGCTCATCAATTAGCAAACAACTTACAGGATTCACTACAAGAATACTGATCTACTAAGAAACTAAAATCAAGCATCTGAGCCGCACAGGAACTATGAACTACTAAGTACCAGTCCAAGAACACAACAACCTTTCTCTCAACAAACACAGCAACCACCAACCCAACCCAATCTTCCCAAATCCCCACGGAAACGGGAAAACTAGCAGCAAACTCCTGCCATCTCATGCCTCCACCCCCACGCCCCCAACCTCCCCAAGCTAAAATGGAAAATCTCCATGCCCCCGTGCAAAGAGAACAACAAGAAAAACAGTAGACAGTTCCTGCGCTGCGCTCACCTCAAGGTCCTCTGCCTCTGAAGCGCCATCTCGTCCTTCACCCTCCGCGACCCGAACATGGCGTACTCCATCCACTGCAAGGACCATGAACTCCACGGGCACCAAGCCACCCAAGAAACCACCGAGAACAAGAAGAAGCCGTCTCCTCCACTCGTCCGGCGGCGGGACAGCCAGAGGCTGGCCTTCCTCGCCTCGGCCGGAGGAGGGGAGGCCGGGGAAGGGAGCTGCGGCGCTCGGGATCGCGAGGAACCGCGCGGAGTTCGAGGGAGGAAAAAAGAATGGAAATGAACTACCCGAAGAGAGGGAGGGACAAAGATCGAAAGAGCTTTGGCTTAGCTTAATTACTCCCTCCGTCTCAAAGTATAAGTCATATTTTAATTTATTAAGATAAACTTTTAACTAACAATTATTTTATTAATATATGGTTTATTTGATATAAAATCATCTATACTACTTTATAAAAGGGGAAGTTTTTTTTTCTAACTCCACCTCATATATTGTACACAGGTTATTTAGCACCCTTAGATCTTATGTATCTAATGGCTCTAATTATTTTGATGGTCTGCCGATCTAACGGTTGAAGTGAATCCCGCGGTCTGCCAGATCGCGCAGCATTCCCGATCAGCCATGCGAACCCTTCTCCTCTGCCTCATCCACTTCTCCTCCTCCTCCCTGCGACTCCGCCGCCGCTTGCCCCCCGACCCGGCCGCCATGCTCACCTGCTCAGCCCCCACCCGCCACGCCTCGGCCCTCCCGCTCCGCACCGGCCGCCACGCCACCCCCACCACCACGCCCGCGGCCCTCCTGCCCACCCTCCCGGACGCCGCCACCGCCCCATTCTTTACCAGCCGCACCTACCCCGCCGCCCCCGAGTAGCCCACGAGCCATCGCCGGCCTCCCTCACCACCGAGTGGCCGGCTCCCTCGCTCCCGAGCCTCCCTCCGCCGCCCCGGAGTAGCCCACGAGCCGCCGCTAGCCGGCCTCCCTCCGCCGCCCCCGAGCAGCCCATGAGCCGCCGCCGGACTCCCTCGCCACCGAGCCTCCCTCTGCCGCCCTTGAGTAGCCCGCGAGCCGCCGGCCGGAGCTCCCTCTCCCCCGAGACATCGGAGAGCTGGAGCTCGCTCGCTTACGAGATGCCGGAGCTCCCCCACCCCCGAGACATCGACCCCCAAGCCGCCGAGCCGACGGGCTCACTCGATCCCGGCCGCCGCTGCCGCCTCCCTCTCCCCAAGCTGCCGGCCATCCTCCTCTGGCCCCGCATGAGCTCCCTCGCCCCCGAGCAGAACAAGGACCCGACGGTCTCCAATCGAAGCCGGTGAGGTGAGCCAATGCATTGATTCAACTGACACCGCCACTGACACCGTCCACCACGCCGCTGAATGTCAAAGACTGGGATTGATCCAAACAACAACGATAGTTCTCTGAATGCTGAAATCAGTGTGGAGTCAGATGATGATATAGCTTTCGTTTTCGCTTTTGATTTGTGCCTTCTTCTCTTTGATTGATGCATCTTTACCATGATTAATGGCCCAGAGTCGAGGACAAGGGGTAATTGAGATATCTAATATATATGCACAATTTAAGTTCGTGTCCTGAGGATGTCTTTGTCTCTTTGATGGCACTGGCGATGGCATTGATTCATTCATGGTATTTTGATACTGCAATAATTTTTGGCAAATAGCAGGTAGCTAATCCTTTTTTGTATGGAGTTTGGCATTCAGCATGATTGAACTCTTGTGCTAATTTTTGCCAAATAGCAGGTAGCTTTACTTTCTTTCTATGTTTTTTGATTTCTTTCCAAGGTTCTATAACTGTTCTTCATTTGTTCCTGTATAGGTTTTTGCTAGCTCATGTCCACAACTCATAAATCACAACTTGTACTTAATTTGGCAGTCAAAAAAGCTGCTCATATGCTTATTTTCTATTATAGATGTGAAATTGTTATCCATATAATATGCATCCATATAATGCAGGTTAAGACCGATATAATGAGAGGGTTCTGGCGCATGGGGATTCACTTCCTCATGCCTTCTCTAGAGAAAGGTTTGATCTTACAGTCATGCGATTGTTGATACTCTCATAGTACTACTGGTTACTACAACTTGCAAATATTAACTCTCAGGCATTGTGTTTTTTAGAAATATGCGTGCCTTGTTCAATGTGCTCAATTCATGACTACTTGTTTCTAATTAGATGCTCAATATCAGTGTTTTCTAGAAATTATCGTTCCTCAGCAAACCATGCATTACTACTTGCAACGGGTTATATATATATGAATGCATCATGCAATTGAGCAATGGCCACACATAAGGGATTAATTAATTAAAAGTATGGACTAATCATGGCTCTTGATTTCACCGTATGGTCATTAACAAACTATAACATGTCAGTTAGTACTTAATATGATGACCTGACTAAAGCAGCTACGCGATTAACAAACTATAACATGTCAGTTGTTTCTTGATGCTTTTTGATCAAATATGGGAAGGACTAATTCAGAAGGCAAAAGATGGGCAAGAACTTCTCCTGGAAATGTATTAAATTTACACTTAGCTTTTGTTTCCCTCCCCCGCCTTAACTGTTAAGGTATATGTGAATTTCATTGGTAATTTCTCGCTTAGTTCAGTATAATTCTAAAGGGTGGTGTGATTTGGTGAAGTTCATTAATCCTTCTGTACCAATCAAAATTTGAAGTGTTTATAAGAAAAGGTGTGCCAACGCTTGCGCATATTGAAGTTGTTGTTCTGGATAAGCATATGGTTATGCAAATAATTACATGTACTTATATAATGCATATTTGGTCTAACTTGCTATAGCTAACGAACTAGAACAATACATGTATGTGTAGAAAAATCATAGATTCCGCGTGAAATAGGCCCTGCTTTGACCTTTATATTCTACCCTACTTCTGTTGATTCGTATATTAATTGATTTAATTCATTGTTGACTCATGGTGAGCCTTCTTTGCTTAGCAATTGTCATTTATATCAGAGGTTTTGCTGTTTTTCCTTTTCTTTTGCAGGTAGTAGTGTTGATGTGAAGGAAGCATTGCGCCTTCAGAAGGAAAACAACTTTGTAATTCTTGATGTCAGACCAGAAGCGGATTTTAAAGAGGTAGCTTGCAGTTGCTGTCTCTAGCTCTTGGGTTTAAGGCGAAACTTGCGTTTACAGTACTGCCTACTTATTCTTTTTTCTTTTGTTTTGTGTTGTTCATCTATCAGAAATACTAACTTAAGAAAATTTGTTTTGTATCAGAGATCATATACTGAATCAACAGTACTAACTGAGTATAATTCACAATTCTATAATAACTGAAGATAGAACATAGGCTGCAACAGATGAACATATTTTTTTCCAGGTTGGTAATACCTAAAAGGCTAAAAGTAATCAAATCTTTCCTATGATGCGTAAATAATCTCAGAAGTTTGTTTTCATATACTATATGTTGCTTCATGTCATGGAATTTTGTGTTTCATTCGCTATATTTGGGGCAATTGCACTATAATTATGGATTTTATTTTTGTGTAGGCTCATCCACCTGGTGCTGTTAATATACAAATATACAGATTAATACAGGAATGGACAGCATGGGATATTGCAAGACGTGCAGCATTTGCATTCTTTAGCATATTTGCTGGAACAGAAGAGGACCCTGAGTTCATAAAAAGTACGGTTAGCAAGCTCTGTACTTCAGTTTGCTGCTTCCTGACTACTTGTATGATATGTTTGACCATTGAGCTTTAGGTATTTGAATTTCAGGTTCTTGCAAGGTGAATCATAGCTGAGAACCAGCAGTTTTAGTCTGTTTGCATCTGCAAAGCTGCGAACCTGATGTTATAATTATTCATGCAAATTCATGATGGCACTTCGAGAATTTTACATGTAGCTTTCATTTCTGTAGTTCAAAAATAGAATTACATCCTCAAAACATTTTTTTTATTCTGTAATTGTGTATTTAAGAAGATAAGCGGTAGTAACTGCATTACATCGAACTATTTTGCAAGATCATGTAGGTCTATAGCCAGATCTTCCACGCATTTATTTATTCTTTCACCTGACTCCTCAAGAAGTTCGTATTATTTTCTAAGGAAATAACAAATACACTTCTGAGCACAGAGATTAACTCATTGATTCTGTCTTGACTTTGGCAGGTCTCTGATTGCAGCATACTTGCTGGTCCTAAATGGTTATAAGAATATGTTTCATCTGGATGGAGGACTCTACACATGGTTTAAGGAAGGCCTACCAGCTGTTGAAGAAGAAGAAGAATAACAGAACATGTAATTATTCGGCAACTATGGTTGCTGCTCCATTCACATGTTGGTAGCTCATTCTTTTCATCATCCCTTCAAAGCACTACAAATAAGACATGGTTACACATTACACATCTGATGGAAGTTTGTTCATATTTATGTTTTCAAGCGAACAACTGATTGCCTTACCCTATAGGGATCGTTCCCAATTACAGGAAAAAAAACTATAAACTGGGCGCCATGGTTTATACTCTGTTGTGAGCTGCCTAATTAGTACCATATTCCTTGTTCTAATTAGCTCATTGCTAGATCGTTTTAGTTAATTCTCTAATCTGTTGCAGTGTCCCAACCAACGAGTTACGTTATGCCTTATAGTGATAGGGAATTTAGCTTCCATGTTTGCCTGTATTTTTATTTGATTCTGCCTTATTTTTATTTGATCATTGCTCTGCTAATGAAGGAAGGAAACATAAGGCATCATTTATTTGATTTGGCCTTTGGTTTTTCTTGATGGTTTGTTCATGACGGTCATCTTTAATTTGGGAGTTTCTCTTTTCCTTTTTGGTGCATGCAGGAGAGAATTGACAAGAGATTACTCTTTGGAATTAAGGCATATATGCAAGAAAGAGGAGGTCCAGTGACCACGAGGGGTCCAGTTGCATATGCTACATCGCTGATTTCCTTGGAATTAGTTTCGCTCCAGCTTTGTTTTTTTCCCCTTATTGTACCTTCAGAGAAGTGTGATAAAAAGGTACAATTAAAGTAGCTAAGTGCGTGGAAGGTGGTCTGCCAGAAGTCATTCTACTGGTTGCATTTTCTCAGGTACTAGCACCATTTTACGAATTCCCACATGCGCAGAGCAATGTTTAAATTGTTTTTTATAAGGTAATGTACTAACCATATTTGTATTCTGGAAAATATTTGCTTTAAGTGTTCCAGTTTGTAATTCCGCAAGTTTGCTCTTCTTTTCACTGTTTCAATTGGGTGGCATATATACATTGTCACCATCCATTGGGAGGTTTGTCTGCAATGCTTCAGCAAAAATAGGAAGAAACGATTGTGCTACTCTATTTTATATGCCATCATCTTAGTAATAAAAAAATGATATGATGATTTGTTACCTTGTAGTCAACTGGATCCTTCATTGCTGCTTCAACAGCTTCAAGGTATGCAAGTGCAACTATGGTACCTCCATCAGTCGTTAGTCGGGCATTGGTTGTTAGGAAAATTAATCAATTATTGTTCTGTAGAGGTTTGTCTCGGCCCTCGGGGTATCCGTTTCTTGTCTGATGCAATTTTTTTGGAACAGCGAGTGGAAGTGTTTTGTTCTGAGTATACATAAGTTTGCTGATACTAACAGTGGCAATCCCTTACTGTTAAAATGAATTGCTATCTACCACTACGAATTTGTATCTGCAGAGAAAAGATGATTTTGTATCTGCGGAGAGAACTTGGTTTGCTTGCTTTGACACATGTTAGCAGCCGGAGAGCTTGTGCCTTTGTCGTGTTTGACGTAAATTTTCCATTAACTGCTCACAAATGAAAGTTGGGCATGGTTGCAAGGTCATGTTCAGATGTTATATTTGGTCGAAGTTAAATATTTCAAATATTTGATTTGGCTAATTAAGTAATTAGAGAAATCTCAGTTTGTTGAAATTTTTGTTATCCGTGATTTGAACTGTATTTGCTATGGTTCTTGATGCCTTACACAAAGGTGGTTTGTGTTGTTGCAAGGTGCAGAGCCATGCATCGGTTGCCATACATTTATATATTCTTTAATGCTGATAACTCTTTAAGTTATTTGCTCTGGCCTCACACATGTCATGTTAATTGTAATCAGGACAGAGAGACTTGTTGTTTTCTGAATTTGGATGAGAAATCATAATATGATCGACATAATATGTGATTTCTGCTTTTACTTTTTTCCTCCTCACTACACATGGGTACATCATTTTCATTTTATCTGTACTCTCCAATCTGTTATTTTGCTGCCTTGCCACTGAATCACTGATCATTGGATTACTCATGTGTAAGAGTATTTGAATTACCTGATTTTGAAGTGCTAAGCAGTATTTCAATTGATAATCAGCCAGGCAAATAATTTGAAGGAAGAGTCATGTTTGAGTTCTTGCATAGCTGCAAGGATGTGATCCTTCGATTCATTTATGTGCCTTGCTGTTTGGCAACCCAGTTTTGTTTTACCTTCTTTGCAACATGTCCAATCAAATTACTCCATTTTGGCTCCTAAATTTTAGGTCCCCTCAACATATCTCATTTTTTGGTTCCTTCAGTACAGTTTTAGATAATACATGCTCTAATGGTTACAAAACATGATCATGCAACTTGATTCCAATAATGGTGTGGTAAGGTTTATTTTTCCTAACCATATGCCTGTTGTTTTATTTTTTTCATATCCAGATTATTCTGCCAATTGTGATAATGGGGCCAAACCTAGACCCACGGAAACGCTCACCCCTTGGTAGGGGAAAGGCAGGGAGATAGGGTAAAGGCGGGGAGGCCTGTCCGACGCCGTCGACATGGACACGCGCAAGGCCAAAGTGACGTTCCGCGATTCGCTCAAGGAATCCATCGGCACCTTGTGTACAGATGTGCTAGAGAGCCGCACTGACATTGGGTGCAGTTTTACCGGTATGCTTGATTTGCGATTGTGTTAGATCTAATTTCCAATTTACGATCTACATCCTTTCTCTTGTTCGATCGATCTGAACATTTTTCTATCTCTGCAGACTACTGCTTTTCTTACTGATTACTGCACCGGCATCTCCTTTGGAATGCTGCTACTAACTGAGACATCAATCTGTCTGCTGCTACTAACTGAGACATCAATCTGTCTGCTGCTATTACCTACGAGGATGATCCCTCTACTGCTACTGCTGATCGTGAGGATGATCCCGTGCTACTATTGGTGACTGCGACGATCCCTCAGCTGCTACTAATCGCCGAGATAAGATAGCTTTCAATTCGTTTGGTCATGTACTTTTTCCCCAAACTTGTTTTTTTTTCTTTGTGAGCGATTTCCTCTTGCAGAGGTGATCGGTGCCGTGGTGAAAGCTACAAACGGGAAGAATTTTTCAGATGTTCCCATCTTTTTCAGTGAATACATATAAAAGTTCAATGATGCATGTTAAATGACTAAATAACATCATTGATGCACATTCTTAATATGCTACAATAACTAGCTGTTGTAAGTATAACCCTTTTAAAAAAAATTCTCTGTTTTTACTTCAACTTAGATGTACTAATAATTTATCGCTTGTGATGTTAGGATGGGTATGATGCAATTCAAGCACAAATGGCAGCTGCTGGATATCAAGGCGAGTGATCAGGCTATCAGTATGCTGAACAACAGTTGGCTTATTCAGAACAGTACATACAACCCAGTACTCTTGAATACGATGTATTAGCTGACCCAAATATGCCCCAGGATCTAATATTGATGACTCAGGCAGATAAGGATAAGGGTCTAGGTTCTGTCTTCAAACGTGATAATGAAAGGCTTAAACAGCTGAGATCCAAATTTTATTTCAGATAGTTACTCCGAGTGTTTTCCTGGTTATCAGGGGTATAATCATGAGATTGGAGGGAGCGATGATGAAGATGGTTTGTCGAAGATGGTTATGGGTGGACAGGTATGTGAAATTTGTTTATAAATACCATATGCACGAAGTTCCCTTGCAGTTACAACCCTATGTTTCAAACTGGGTTTGGATGAGCATCATTTAGTTAACATATAAGTCTCACCCTATGCTCCACTCTAATATATATGATACTATGATTCCTGAGCAGGCGAAGGGCGTCTTCACGGTGGGACTTTGAGACAGAAGAGGAGTGGGCGAAATAGAACGATCAGAAGGAGGCCATGCCGAAGGCCACATTCCAGTTTGGGGTGAAGATGCAGGATGGCAGGAAGACCAGGAAGCAGAACAAGGACCAGAAGCTCACCAACGACCTCCACAAGATAAACAACGTGATTGATGTTACTGGTCATTATTTCTTCGTTTATCTTGTCGGAATTTGTAAAATGGCCATGCTTTCCGAGCTAACAATGGAGATCTGTAGCGCGGTATATTATCATCTGCAATGGATCAGTAAATTTTGTTTTTTCATGGAAGTCGTCTTGCATCGTATTTGTAAAAATGTAACCCGATTGTATCATCTAGCTATATCTGGCAAAACTGTTAAGATCTGGCATGAAAAGCATGTCAAAACATATACCGTTATTCAGAAATATGTGGTAGAAATTAACAAGATGTCTAGCTACCCCCTCCTCCGCCCCACCCTCCCATCCCATAATTATGCAGGTTATTTTGGGTGGGTGAAAATTTGGGTAGTCTCATTCCGGTTCTGAATTCTTCCTCCTCTATATCCAGACACAAGATTGTGTCTCTTCTAATTCTAAATGCATTTACCTTTTCTACGAGATGACCCACTAAAACGACAATAGAACAGTGATTTATTATTCTTAATACAAGATTTTCTAACACAAACATCATTTTTGGTTGTGTAGCTGGTAAATATATTTGGGCTGTGATATCTAAATTTTTATTCTTCCTCCTCTTCTGTTCAGTACCTTGCTCTTGTTCAAGGTTGATGTATGTATTAAAATTCTCATTATCTATGTAAGCATGTTCATAGTACATGTGTGGTAAAAAACATGTTTATCATTTAGTATTTTTAGTGCATAGAGAACATCCATGAGGTCCTAACAAGTTTGGAAACAGATAGGTTGTGACATTAAATCAAAAGGCCGGTGATAGCTAAGTAGGAGATTACCTGTAGTTGAGATTTAACATATAGTGTTTCTTCGTGGGGTATATAGAAACTTGGAAATGCTATAGGTTTTTTGGATGTGCAAAGGACTCTAGCAGGTTTGGAAAATGCTACTGTCTACTCTGACCGGACTCAAAATTATTGGGGACGATTAAGAAAAACATTGAATTATGTGAGTTTTATCTGAACAGTGGCTGAAAATATTTGTTTGAGTATTCTCTTGAAACAAATATATTCATCTGAGAAGATAACTCCAAAATTTATTGGGATTATATTATACTAGATATAATTTCAGAATTTAGAAAGCTCATATTTGATGTGTTATATATTAGACAATACGACTGCATTGCGTGTGCTTGATTACTATTTTTTAAATATTGATGAAATTGTACTATGATTAACGTGGCTTATAAATTTTTATAGTTTTAGTTTGCATCAGTCAAGACGTGCGTTTGCACGTGCACGCTTATTTCTTAATAGTTATTTTCTGGACTTATTATCAAAGGAATGTTGAGTTGTAATATTACGCAATATTGTCATACTCTATTTTTGTATTCACGTAACTTTCAAATACATTGGTTGAGACGTGCGTTGCACGTACACGATTTTTGTACTCACATAACTTTCAAATGCATTGGTTGAGACATGCGTTGCACGTGCACGATTACTAGTAATCATAAGTAAGTACTTTTGAATAAGAATCTAACGACATTAATTTTATTTCATATAAATTACATACTAATGAAGTAATTGTTGATCAAAACCTTATCTTAACGAATCAAAATACGCCTTACATTTTGAGACAGAGAGAGTACTTTACTAATCGCTGTTAAATCAGCAGGTGTGGGATTAAAGATTAATACCATCTGTGTTGACTTCAGTCGTAATTAAAGTGGTGATTAAGATGTTTTTTTCTGGTCTCTTTCTCTAGGCAGACGTGGAAATGTCAAAATATGTTATATGTGGGTGGTTGTAGAGGAGATTCGGTCAATCATGTGTCTGAAATTTTACACACATGTCGACTTTCAGATATGATGGCGCAGATTTTGAAGATAAAGAATAATTTTCATTACTTTTGATCACTTTTGATCTCTGCATAATATGTTGTACAAGGTTAATGAACCACGATCGAGTTTCAATGCGACACATCGTTAAAAAAAAACTAAAAGTCTTAACAAAATACTCAACAACACAGCCTCTAACTCAACCAAAACAAGAAAAAATTATGGAACAACGTCATCGGTAATTCTGACCTACTGCCTTCACTCGCTAGACGAGAACAAGTGTAGCACAACCCACTTATCCTGTCGCTCCCCGCTTCGAATGATTGTCGTTGATCCTCCTTCTACATCGGTGCCTATGTATATAGTAGAGAAGCACATAAGAACACCATCTGATTGGGATGATAAAAAAAAACTTTATGTCAAAAATTATATCATTACGACATAGGCAAATGGTCGTACACATTGCAAGGGTGCCAGATAAAATCTGATCTCTAAGCTCAGCCACAAAAGAGTTGCACCAAGATCCTAACATATGAGCAACAGAGTAAGGGACAGTTATATTAAAAGCTATTTGTACCACTTGCCAACAGAATTTAGCCACTTACAATGAAAAAAAACGATGTTGAAGTGTCTTATCTACAAAAACAAGAAGTGGGGCTACCCTTCTAATTTTGTTTAATCAGATTATCTCTCGTCAAAACAACCCCTCCGCTTAGATATTATAGAAATATCCTGAGTTTGAGAGGTACCCTCAGCTTCTAAAAATGTTTATGATGAAATTAAACATTAGAATTCATCAATATTTGATATATGGAGTTAACAGAAAATTGCCCACTAGGATTGATAACCCATTGAATCATATCCTGGTTATCTACAGTTGATACCTCTGCAGTATTGGGCATCAGATTATGCCACTCTATTAGCTTAAACCCACTAATAACTCTGCAAAATGTCAAATTTAGCGGCATGGTTTGGAACACCGATGCAACCGTCACATTTTTATTTCGAGCTACATTAAAAGCCTCGGATATCTACCTTTCAAGAGAGTTGAGCTATTCCATAAATCTATCCAAAATCTAGTTTGGTAGCCAATACCAACCTGAAAGCAGCAAAGTTGAAAAATAAAGATCCCAAAATGAGAATCACCTGGTTTGGACTCAACTTAAGATAAAGTTTTGGACATTAAGATATTTATTTATAAGCAAGCACTGCCACAAGCTATCTTCATTAGAAAGTTTGAACGATCATTTGCAAAGTAGGGCCCGATTCTATTGATCTAAATTAAGAATACCGAAGCCTTCTTGATCTTTGGGGCGACAACAAATGCTCCATTTAGCTAACCTATATCTTTTTTTTGCTCATCACTCTCTCAATAAAACCCGGATGGATAGAAACTTAAATGCTTACGAACACCAGCAGGGATTTTAAAAAAGGAGAACATGAACATTGGTAAACTAGTATGCATCAAATTTATTAAAACCAATCTATCGCGTACTGATAAGTTCTTCCCTTTCCACGAGCTTAGACGTTTTTCAAAGCGGTCTTCAATCTGTTTCCAATATGATGGCGCAGATAGAAGCATGTTTTGCAGGGCCTTTTCCGGTCATTCGTATCATCGATTACACGAGAGTCGACATACACGCACACACATCAGCACGAGACATGCATGCCACATGCACTTGCGCCTACAGCACGTCACCAAGAGGTAGTTATCGTAGGGCTTGTTCTTTCTGGTATGCGTGCTAGAAAGAATTTAGACACTAACTTCATCTTCGAGTACACAGTCACACGGATTGGCTTGCAGGCTATTGGTGACTACCTCTCGCGGTTACCGACGGGGAGGGAGTGCGAGAAGATGGCGAGATGGAGAGAGAGGAGTGAGGTGGAGGTGGAGTCGGATGGTTACCCTAGTGTGAGACGGCGGCGGTGCCACGGGGACGAGCACGGTGGTAACCCGGCCATGCTACCTCTACGATTTTCTAACATCGGCGGCCACAACCTGCGCTCTTCATCGGCAACGTGAGTCTGCTCACTGACGACCTGCTGATATCGTCGATGCAGGCAAGGCGCAGAGCCTACCTACATCAACGAGCTCTCCATGCTGGTGTGCGACGGCTTCGGCCTGACGCCATTGATGACATCGCGCTCGAAGGTTGGGTTCTCGTGTTTCCATGTGCTATGCTTCCCGACTGTTTGATGAAGTTTATTAATGGACCTCACACGTTTGATGAAATGTGTTATAGTGTATCTGCGCGTCTACATGGTATTCTACTTCAAGCCATCAAAGGTCAGTAGCCGCAGCCAAGACGTCGTATCTTCCTCCTACATGATAGGCGTAGTTGTCATGCCCGGACTCCCTACAAGTCCCTGCAACAGAACTTCTCTGCCTCCCATTATTTAGTTCTTACATTTCCTCTAAGTTAACTGATTGCTATATTATATGATTGTTCCTTTTGCCTGTGAGTTTATTGATTGATAGGTATGCTCCAGTTCTTTCCCTACGCACCCCTTCTGCACACAATTTGATTTTCTTGATCTGTCACTCACACTCCTTCTTTTCCAATGTTTTTCTTTTGCCCATTTACATCGTTTATGTTTAGATCAATCTTTGTGTCCTCTTTTGCAGGAGGGTTTCAAACAATAAAGCGAAGGTCCTCATCTTTCCAACAACATTCGTTCAAAATTATTTATTCCCCTCAAGATCCCTGAAATCTAAGTACCTAAAAGGCACCTTTTGGACTCCGGCAAATCATGTAATGTTTATATGCTTTCTCTAAAATTAATACAATAAGCCCTGGTTCACTGACAGTGGTTCTTTCTTGGTATGATTATTTCAAAGCTGAACCTGCGGATTCGCTCTCCTGCCATGTTTCAGAAAAAGGAACATATGCATTCCATGATTGGTATCTTTGTAGTAATTCTTCTGTAACGTTTGGCTCATTTGTGTAATTTCTGTTCAAATATGCAGATTCCTTATCTATTTCTTTTTGGCATTGTTAGTTGCTAAGTTTCAATGGACTTTTTCAGATTATATTAGTGCGGTTTCATCAAGCAACAAGATGGAAGTATTCTAATATTTTTATGGCAGGTGTCAACTTCAACTGAATGTTCTAGCTGTTATGGTCTGCAGTTAATCAACTTCAACTCCACGTGCTCAACGACAAACGAAATTTTTTATGATGGTAAGAAGTTGTGCTCTATTTTACCTACAGAAATAATACCATGTTAGGGACCTTTGCCACTGCTTTCACAACTGGTAGCTTTTCTGTTTTTGTTGTGAGGATGGACCATATTGTTAACATGATGGTTTTTTTTATGTTTCCATGCCCACATATCATTTTATATTTATGGTTTTTCATGATCAGTTTATTGGGAACAGTTGGGTTAGTCTACAACTATGTGTGGTTGGTTTCAAGATCGATTGTCTGACTGATTCCTTCCCATGAAGACTAACCAATCAAATGTGCATCGAAAATTGATATTACTCGCTTTTCTAAAGATTGATTCCGCACCTGGTTACATTAACTGTAGCTTTGAGTGAGTTACTTCTCTTTTTTTAGAGTTTTAGCTTTGAGTGAGTTACTTCTCTTTTTTTAGAGTTTTAGCTTTGAGTGAGTTCTGCAGTATCTTAACGTACTATTCATTTTAAATTAGTATTTGGTTAATTGGAATCTTAATGCTGGTGTAAGAAATAAAGAACAACCAAGTGGTAGTGAACAATGATGTTGCATCTGCAAAACATAGTCATGTATAGTCGAGTACGCGTTTTAGATTTTCTGTGAGGAGTGTAAGCTTTCCTTGCAAGTGTTTTTGTTTTGTTCATTTATGTTTCTTTACTTTATAGGCGATGGTTCCATGCTTGAACAAGTAAAGCGTATAGATGGATGTAGATGTGTATGTTGTCATTTCCAAGTAGATACCCTGTTCTCTTACATGCATAAGTTTTCATGTATATATGCTATAGTTCATATTAACCATGAATTTAGAAAAGCCCAACATATATGTGTTTGTCATCTCAGTAAAAAAATTACTTTTTATACCCATGAATAATACATTTAATGATACTCAGCCAATTTCTTGCCATGATCAACTCTGCCATTTTGATACATTCTGTGATTGTCTTGAGTTTATTTGCAGTACGACTTCACCTTCTTAGGTATTTTAGTATTATATAATGTTAAATAAGAGCTCTGCTGAATTACCTTATTCTCTTGGATTGATATGACTTTGCTAGCATTAGATGATAAAGACCACATTAGAGCTTCTCCGACGAAATCATTTCCATAAGCAAGGTCATGCTTCAGTCAATCAACATATATATGTAACATGCTTTTGAGACTGTAGATCAGTACAACTAATCCACAGTCTTAACCTTAATGATGATCATGTTAGTTATTTCTATGCAATAATTAATTTCAGGGAGATTCAGCTTATCTTCTCCCTTGCTGGGTGGAACCACAATGTTCCACCGAGAGTTCATATGCTCCTTTGGCTATTGGCAAATAACAGACTCCTAACAAGGGATAATGTAAGCAAAAAACATCATATGTGGAGGTCCGGAGGATATGACATGCGTTTCTGCCCTAAAAAGGAATGTTTCTGCCCTAAAAAGGAATCTATCACCATTTCCTTGTTTTTGATTGTGTGATTGCTAAACATGTCTGAGAGTTCATTTCTAAAAATTTTACAAAGCTTGTAGGCAATGGCTTCTTTGGCTCACTGATGTATTAGCGTCCGGAGAGATTATCTGTTAGTATATGCATTGCAGCTGCCGTTTGGCCTATCTGGAAACTAGGGAATGATATCATCTTTCAGGGCTTCAAGTGGATGAACGTGAAGATAATTTTTCACCATATGTATGGCATGCTGACGACGTGGGGGTCATTTGCCAAGATAGCTACTGCTAGCGATGATCAATGTATCTCCCTCTTGGACAAGAATCGAGCAGATCTGCTGAGGATTACATAGGGACCCTGATGGCGGGCTTCAAGTGAGTCAAGTTCGGCCTGCTGTGATTGGATGAGCAACAAGTGTTAAGCTTTTGGTGAAAACATAGTTTGTAACAAACGTGTTTTCAATTCCTCTTTGGTTTCTGAATTTGAGGTCTCGGGTTGCATTACTTGTGTTTTTCTTCTGGGTGGCACTATGCTTTTCTTTCCCCAGAATGCTACAGATGTACCCTGTTTTCAATTCCTCTTTGGTTTCTGAATTTTAAGTCTCGGGTTGCATTACTTGTGTTTTTCTTCTGGGTGGCACTATGCTTTGCTTTCCCCAGAATGCTACAGATGTACCCTGTTTTCAATTCCTCTTTGGTTTCTGAATTTTAAGTCTCGGGTTGCATTACTTGTGTTTTTCTTCTGGGTGGCACTATGCTTTGCTTTCCCCAGAATGCTACAGATGTACCCTAGATGATATTGGTTCAGCAGTAGAACCAAAGCTCAGAGCTTTTATTTTTCAGAAGAAAAACTAGGCCAAATAATGGACCACCAGCACGGTAACAAGAATACAGGCCTACGGTCACCGTGGAAACAAGTCAAGAAAATTGTCCGAAAGTGGCATAATTAGCATTTCATGGTGTTATGGTGGCACATTTGACTTGCAAATTAATCGGGTGGTGATGCATGTGCATGTGATGAGAAGGTGAGAGGAAGCTGGATTGATGAGCGTTTCAAATCCTTTTTCTTCCCACGTTTGGTTGGTTTTGTGAGCTGTTCTTCTAAGATGCGTTTGGTTCATGGGATGAGGGTGGATGGGATAGGGATATCCACATTTTTATGGATATTCTTCTGTTGGTCGGAGGGATGGGATGGGATAGGGATATCCACCCTAGAGGAATATTCCCTCAATATGCTAGATGGAGAGACCTGGTCAAAATGGCCAGATGAGGCTGCCGCCCTTTTTTAATTATGATTATTAGAAAATGATTAGTGATAGTTAACAATTGTTAGTAATAGTTAGCATATTTTATTATTGTTTAGTATTTATAACGGTAAGATTAGTGTTTAGTGTATTGATTAGTATATGATTAGTGAGTTGATTAGTATATAATCAGTGATAATTAATATATTATTAATTAGTAAGTTTATGGCTAGTTTAGCATTGGTAGGTATTTAGTGTGTTCTTTAGTGTATAATTAATTATTATTAATAGAAACTAAGTAATATAATTAAGTTAAATTGGTTCATCCCATCTAACTTTCATCCTCCAACCAAACAAAATATTGGTTCATCACATCCATCCAACCAAACAAAAAAATGGCTCGTCCTATCCACGAAAAACTAGATCGCCCTAACCCATCTCTCCTTGCCCTCCAACCAAACACACCCTAAACGTTCCCATGTCCACACTTTCTCGACTTTGCCCTTCATTATTCTCTCTTCTCTGTTTCCAGTATTTTCTATTTCTCATACACCTAATTCCAACCTAACCCCAACTAAAAGCGGATGACTCCTTATCTCCTCCGCTTCTTTCTATTAACCCGTACAAGATCATTATTCATGGTCATATGATTATACCGTCAAAGGTATATTTAAGTCGTTTATCGAAGGGTGCGTTGGATTCATTTTGTCTTAGCTTTGCTAGCAAGTTGGCGAAGGCAACCCTTGTAGTGAAACATGAGGAGAGTCCATTGATTATCAGGTGATCAAGCTCTCTGATTCTTGATCACCCTGCCCTAGATTTAGCCTAGAGATCTAAGACTAATCACAGCTAGGCAACGGCCAAAGGGAACCAAACGAAGCATAATATTCACGTCCTCCCATGTTAGAATCTTACTTGTGGCAAATGACAACCATGTAACGATGGACAGAGGTGTCGCTGTCTCACTTATCACATGTGACATCTGGTGGCACGGATGCAGGATAACGGTGTTTGTAAGGATTATACTCTAGTGAGGATAAGTTGTGGCCATCCGCCATACAGGCAAGAGGTGATGATCACGGTTGTGAAATATATGGAGGTGTCTGAAACGACGGAGATAACTGAGACGGCTGAACCCACCCAACTCGACGATATATCTGTAGAATCTTGCATGTTTCTTATCCGCTCTTTTTGGTCAGGTGATAATGCCCCGGACTGGACTCATCTACTTCGTCTTGGTGCCATTACCCACCGCCGCGTGCGTTTGTTCCTCACCTAACCACCCAATTCCTGTAGCTTAACTAGTTCGCTGTAAGAAAAATCAACCGGGTCGTGTTTCGGCATGTGCCATACAAACTCCGTTGGATTTGTGTCGTCTCCTGCAAAATTTCAGCATGCCAAACAGGCGCTGCAAGACAGCCTATTCAAATATGCGATGGCTAATGGAGACAGGACGAGCTTAGCCAACCTACGCCACTGGTTTGTTGTTCCCGTCACATTCTTATATCGTTATGTACAGCTCAGGCAAAAGGAGACAACACCACCGTCAGAAGGCAAGCGGACGTTGCCCAACTAGAAACATCCGTCCTCTCAAAGAAAAAGAAAAAAACTAGAAACTTCCGTATCATTATGTCAATACCGACCTTTCTAGGGTGTGCTATAGTATCTTACAGTAACCAAACTTCAGAACGTAGGACGCGGAACGCTGTAGAACAGCAAACCATTGCAAGCCATTACATGAAACATGAAGTGCAGAAAAACTTTTGAACCAAAAGTCATCTCCCAACGTTGCTGGTGTGTTTCAGAGTAGGCTTAAGTGTATGCAGTTACGAACGGGTCAAATAACACATTTGACATCTCAATGTCAAACAAAATTGCATCTGACATTTCACCCTCGGATGTTTGAGATTTACCCATTTGGCACATTAAACAGATCAACAAATACGTCAAATGTCAAGTAATTTCACATTGGGTACCAAACATCAATAGCATATCATCAACGGCATATGAGTGGAAGAATTTGGCTTCGATGCAGCATCTATTGAGGAAATCGATCAGATGCAGTGAAGAAAGCAGAAGACAGGTAAGGCTCTTTGTTCGGCGGCAGCATGTCGAGGATAAGTTGAGAGCGAAGAACAAAAATCATGAAGGATGACGCAGAGTGCCGAACTCAATACAGCAGTGTAGGCAGGCTTACACCTCGTGCTGAACTTGCCCTGATCAGATTCTCTTTCCGGTGCCCTCATTTACCGTCACAGGGCATAATAATCACAGCAAGGGTGCAAGTCGTCCAACTAACTACTGCAGCTCCTGGGAAGCAGATTCAGTTTCTGGAGACTCGGCCTACAAAGAAACCTGTGCTTCTAATACTTCCAGAAGCTGCATTTATCAACACAATCAAAACCTTACCAATTTGGTGTAAGAAGAAAGGTCATTACTGCTTTTTGACGAACAGCATCTTCAACGAAGTATATGCATCGTGAAGAGGCGTCGTCTGCAGGAACTAATGCACGATTTTCTCATTTGTTTGCATGGAGCAGGCGAGGCGAGGGCGTGCGAAGAATGAAGAGCAAAACCATGAAGACATAACTGAAAGCCGTAGTCGGCCGAGTCGTTTAAGCAGTGCAGGACGATGCCTTTTTAACACACAAAAGAAAGACAACTGGTCTTAGTTGAATAATACATCGATCCATAAGTTTCTCTAGTGATTAAAATCAAACACAGGCATAATAAGGCAGATGAAGTTATGGGAACCTTAACCAAAGTCAAGCAGTCGATGACGAATCTTTCAAATAGGACACTGTTCATAGCTGACGGGTACAGAGCAACATTCTGTAACAGAACAATCCTCAGACATCAGGTACAGCTCTAGCTCCTGCTTCGGCGATATCTACAACCATAAAATTTGTAACAATGCATGAGATACAGTAAAAAATTATATAAAAGTACATCAGTACCTGACAATAAAATAAATAAATAAATACTGATATCTGCATTACCCATTGCCATAGGCAGGAGATTCATCACGGCCACGGACTGGCGACCTGCTGAGGCTGCGTCCACGTGCTGGTGACACACTACGACGCCTTGGAGAGCGCCCTGGAGGGCTGTAGCTTCTGTTTACAGGGCATATCTTTTTTATCAGACACATCTTTCTTCATGTAATCTAATAGTTACAGAATTGGCATAACAGGCCAGACTTAATCAACAAGTACAACAATTAAACAAAATCACAAGATGACTATGTTAAAAGTGCTATTCTCTTTATGCAATTTACAGACACCTTTTCCAGTCTACTACACAGCCTACAAGCGAGGAACAGCAACACATGGATAAATGTGGAACAGGAAATGAAAACTTTAGCTGAAAGTGTTTGCACAAAAACAGTCACCCCTGATCTGATTCATATTTTTTTTCATGTAATCTAGCAGTTACAAAACTGGCATAATGGAGCAAACTTACTTCACAAGTACAATAAAATATAGAAAATAACAAGATGACCCAATTGCTATTCTTCTATGCAATTTACAATTACCTTTTCCCCAGTCTACTCCTCAGCCTACAGGTGGGGAATGGTGCAGGTGGATAAATGCCAGACATGTAGAAATAGGGAAACTATATGTAGCTGACTGTTTTTACCATAGTCATCCTTACAACATAATACAAAATGTTTAAAACGAATTAGAAAACAGTACTAAAAGCGGGCTGCCCATCATGTCATCTCAAAGAAGTACAGAACTGATATAAGCAAAGTATAACAGGAACTTCCTTTGAAAAGAAGTATATCTGTATATGTCCTTAACAGTAACAATTTAGTTACCTTCTGCTATAGCTTGGACTCCTGCGGTATCTAGGACTCCGGCTGCGGCTGCGACTCCGGCTGCGGCTGCGACGCCTTCCACTGCCTAGACCCCCAGCACCAATCCTCAAACGGCATTCACGGGCAAAGTGTCCAGACTCACCACATCATAACACTTCATCTCAGACCCACCAGGTCGATCACGACCACCACGACCACTGCTGGCATTACGAGACAGCTCAACTCTCCAACCATTCTTGCCTATAAAAGCAAAAGTCAAACAAATAGAATTAGCTCTAAATGAACTATAGATCTACACAGGACCACGGATATGCAAATATAACACTGCAATAAATCAAAGGCAGGAAGAGGGGAGATCTAATCCTAAAAAATGAAAATAATGTCACTGTAAAAATTCAATGAAGTTCACTCCATCAACTATATAAAATGTCACCAAATCACATATAAAGGACAATATCTGCTAACCAAATAGAAGTCTATGATCTAAATCCTAACAAATGATGTTACCAGATACCACAAAAATACAACATGTAAAAGTTTAATTGCGATTTAGATCTTTCTCACAAACAGATAGCATCTTTCTCCTTGAGCTAAATAGACCACCCCGAAGGAAGATTTCCATGTACAGCTGATGGAATATGTTCACAAAAAAAGCACTGGTCACATACCATCTATATCACGAATTGCATCCTGAGCATCCCTCCTGTCATCAAAATCAACAAATGCAAAACCAGGTGGCTTCCGTGCAACCCATACACTGCTACCACAAAACAAAATGAAGCAAAGTGTATCAGTAATCAGGCAGAATGTAAATTTATGAACGCAAATGATAAATAACCATGCTCAGGTGATGAGTTTATCAATTGCACATCAAGAAAATAAGCAATTCTAGAGGAACTTCAGGGTTTGGCCCAGTGGGAGAGAGCAGAAAATTCAGCATTCAGTAAATTGGCCATATATTTTTTTTCCTGTAGATATCGAAATACTCTGAACTTGTATCCTACTATCCTGAGAAAAGCTAGTCTAAGATGTGCAAATCCCTAGAACAGGGTAGGGTCCAGCAAATAATGAACAGTCATGAAAGCGTGCACCTATCGAAGGATAGCAGGATTATTCAGGCATGTGGTACAGATAGTAGTGATAGTAGCACAACAGCATATAAGCCCAGTTCTTTTCGGCTTCTCCAGGGGCTTCTCCCAGAAGCTGCAAGCTTCTCCCAGAAGCCGCCCCCTCAAATTCGTGGGCTTCTAATTCTGGGAGAAGCTTGCCGGGAGCTTCTGGGAGAAGCCCCTGGAGAAGCCGAAAAGAACTGGGCCATAATACGGCAGAGATAGTCAGTCCATGCACATGGATATGCAGCTAAAATAGGAGAAACTGCAAGATGATCCAAGACTCGTTTAGGTGTCAGCTACTGGAAGCTCACTGGTCATGACAATACACCATATGGCCAAACCCATCTATCACATCATGCGCGATAATTTGAAAAGTTAAGCCCAGAAACGAGTTGGTAGCTTCGCTCTGGGTTAGGGCACATTATCCGCTTACGATTCTTACCCAAACGAACTCGCGCACACGTGCAATTGAAGCAAAAGCTGGAAAAATTGCGCGGAATCCAGAACAAGGGTGGATGACTAACCTCCGCAGAACCCCGAACACGCGGAACTCGTCCTCGAGCTCCCGGGCCGTCACAGCGGGGTCCAGGTTGCCGACGTATACGCGCGCCATCGCAGCCAACCACCCTCACCTACAAATCACAAAAGCAAACAATCGCAGGCACAGAGAGAGATCAGATTTCCACAAAGCACGCGAGTGAAAAACAGATTGCCGCAGTAACCAAGTCGAAAGCGGCAGATCTAAGCTCGTGACCAAACCACCTTCGATCGACGCCGCGGGGAAGACCACGCC
Source organism: Stipa capillata (assembly GCA_019208055.1). NCBI lineage: Eukaryota > Viridiplantae > Streptophyta > Magnoliopsida > Poales > Poaceae > Stipa > Stipa capillata. The sequence continues at coordinate 116,246 of JAGXJF010002223.1, forward strand.
AGATCTAGGATTTGGGATCTCCGGGGAGGCGAGAGGAGATCGGGCGCTCACCTTCTCCGGTCTGTCTCCAGGGACGTCGGCGACGCGACGGGTGGATGGGGACGGGGGCGCGGCGAGGGGCGAGGCACCGGGGCGATCGGGAGGTGGGTGGGCGAGGGAGCGAGGCCGAGAGGATATATTGCGGTTCGCGTCGGGTGCTGGGCTCCGCCTGCGGCGTGTTCGTTCTGGAAACCACACGAGTTTTCGCGCGGTTGGGCTCGTGCTACGCTTGCCCCGACTTGGGCTATGATTCTGCGCGACCAGGTGAGAGGGCTGGACTACTGGTTCCAATTTCATATGACGTGCCATTTCCTGTCTTCCCCGGAGTACGTATCCAGTACTCTCGGACTTAGTGCATCTCTAATAGTAGAGGAGACAGCCTTCTCTTATACCTTCCATATCATCTAGAGATAACAACAAAAATATGTTATACAATAGGTTATTCCTTGATGCCATCTCTAGCAATTAATGCATGCATAAATATAGGATTAAAAGACAGCCTTCTCTTATGCCTTCCACGTCATTTAGAGATAACAATAAAAACATGTTATATAATGGGTTATCTTTTGATACTATCTCTAGCAATTAATGCATGCATAAATATATGATCAAAATTAAACTAGAAAATATGGGTTTAAGGAAAAACATATTGTATAATAGAGAAAATAGTGATCTCTTAGGTGTGAAGAGATCATCCCTTCACCAAGAAAAGACAATCTTCTCTTTCTTCTCTCTCTCTCTTCCAACTCAACAAAAATCCTATGTAACACCTCTAAGGGAAGGCTGACATCACCCTATTGGAGATGCCCTTAGTATTTCTGATAAGACCGTACTTACATATCCATTGGAGAAAGGAAAAGGGAAGCGGCCGGGTGGATTGATGCATCGTCGGACGCGGCTCCTGTGTTGCTCCGTGATGATGAAATGGCCTGTGAAAGTCCGGCTTGTGGTCTTTGGTTTTTTTTCGAATCATCGGCGTGGTCGGAGAGAAACGGAAGCAAAGACACGTATTGGTGTTGTGGGCTGGGGCTCGCCTTCGGCGGATTCGTGCACGGATAGCCGCCGAGTTGGGCTATGATTCCACGCGAGGCCACAAGATCGCACGTTCAGGACTGGGTATGTAGTGTCCTGGACTAATTTCACATGAGCTGCAGGTCCATGCAGACATTCAGTTGCACGCAATTGCAAACTCTCCTCGGTTTCGTTCTTCTTCCTTTTTTTGGTTGAGGGAATGCAAACTCTCCTCGTGAGCTCTCACCTGAGAGCTACTTCCTGGTGTACTGCTGGATTCTAGTATTGTCCCCACGCGCAATAGGCTCTCACACGGCCCACTCCTTCGGATAATACTTTTTTCTATGAGGTTGGATAATACTTGAGGCTCTTGGACCAATTCAGCTAGCTCAGGCCCTCGCCCCTCTCCCATGCCTTCATCAGCTTGAGCGGATGCAGAAACCTGGTATGGTTGCCCAAACCAAACCACGGGAATAATAAACAGGGTTATCCCTTGTAACTGCTGCACAGACACATGAACTCCCCTTCCTGAGAAATCGATCTAGGGTTTGATGTCGGAAGCTTCAGAGGCAGCCTCGGCAAGTGGGGCGGTGAGCACGGGCGTTCTGGGTGATCTTGTTGCTAATCTGCTTGGCGGTTTGCATCTGGAAGGCGAGGAAGATGAGGAGATCAATTTGGAGGATGTTTTCGAGAAGCTGCAGGTTGAGGCTAGATGGACTGCGCTGGTTAAGGTTGCCACCACTAAACCGTTCAGCCATAATTCCTTCATATCTACCATGAATTTTGCCTGGCACCTGCGAGGGAAGTGAAGTTCCGAGCAATATCGAAGAATGTGTTTACAGTGCAATTCCAATGTCTTGGTGATTGGAAGCATGCAATGGAAGATGGGCCGTGGATCTTTTGCAACCATGTCATCCTCCTTAAGGAGTATGACGGCTTTGAGGAGATCGATGTTTCTAATATGAATACGATGGAAGGCCACGTGAGAATTATGAAGTTCCCGGGTGGACTCATTAATGATGCTGTTGGCGAACTGCTGGGACGGAAAGTTTGCTTTGTGCATTTGGATCCTGGAAATGTCATAGGCGATTTCGTGAGGATTAGGGTTAAAATCAGTCTGCTGAAACCCCTAATCAGATTTGTCCATATTCTCTTCAGAAGGGTAAACCTCGCAAGTCCTACCAGGTGATGTATGAGAAAATGCCCAAGTTTTGTGAGATGTGCGGTATAATAGGGCATGGGGCTTTGGAATGTGGTGGTGGTGTACATGATGAGAAGGATTACCAATGGGGGAATTGGATGCTTGTGTGGCCTCCTAAGCAGAAAAATTCCGAGGTTTCAGGTTCGTGGGGGATGGGAGGAGGACGTGGTCATGGTGGTGGTCGTGGTTTTGGAGGCTGGAGAGAAGGAGGTGATGTTGGTTTTGAGATGGAGGATGTGGACCTTACTGATACTGCTTCTAGCCCAAGTAAAGTGCTGACACCTTGCAGTTTTGGAGGAAGGCTACAGTGTAAGCGATTGAACATGGCAGTGGAGGACGGAGGAAGGAATAAATAGCAGCTCACCATACAGGGGCCGAACCTTGTCCCCAACATGGTGTCACAACTCGAAGGGGATCTGCAAGCTAAGTTTGATGCCAGTAACAGGGATGGTACACTGAGTAAAGTTCAAGAGTAGAAGAGATAGAAGAAAGTTGGTTCTCAATCTGTTTCCCCAATGACCTCATTATCGGTGGGCTCTCGTGGAGAGTCTGTCCGGTCGCAATGAAAATTGTGAGTTGGAACTGATGGGGTTTGGGGAAGCCCTCGGCAGTTCGTTCGCTTCTGGTGCTTCAGAGGCATTTGTTGCCGGATGTGTTGTTTCTGTCTGAAACACATCTGAGTAAAGTTAAGGCAGATAAATTTATGAGAAAGATGGGTTTTGATCACATGCTGGTGGCTGAAAGTGATGGGAGGAGCGGCGGTTTGCTGCTCTGCTGGTGGAAAGAGTTGAAGGTTACGTCCAATGAGGTGCATACGAACTATATTGACATTCATGTTGATGAATCTAGTAGTGTGGGATGGCGCATTACGGGGATTTATGGTGAACCGAGGGGAGATAGAAAGAACCTAACTTGGGAATATTTACGTTCACTATATGGCATGGTCAGCTTGCCGTGGATTGTGATTGATGATTTCAATGAAATCCTATATGGTCATGAAAAGGAAGGAGGCAATAGTGTAACGGACTCCGAAATCAAATATGATTAGAGGAACGGATCGTCGCCAAGGACCGAAGGACCAGTCGACCTGGTGGCACGGTACCTGCGCCGTACTCACCGAGGCGGAGGGATCCGACACCTGCCCAACGCAAGCCGGCCGGAAGCGACAAAACTTCCTGAAGCCACATAAGATTTCAAAATCCTGTGAAGACTTAGAACTGTTCTCAAACCCACTAAGCAGAATAGAAGCGGAGGAGCCCGGTGTGTCCATCCTCACCCTAACCTAGCCCGAAGGCTAGTGGGTCACCCGAAGGCCCGGTGGAGTACACCCACACCCTGCCTGGCCGGCATCGCATCTCAGCCAGCGGGTCACTCAACCGACAGCTACTCGACTCAGTGAAAGAAAGAACCGCTGTAATTCTTCACGGCATACCCAAGCACTTCATCACATACACGCATTGTACCTGGGCAGCTTTTAGAAACAACTTGAATACCATCACAAAACTCTACATATGAGGAGGATTTAACAGCATATATGTCGTCCATACCAAGGAAACATTTAACTTCATTACTACATGACCTAAGGGTCATTCTCAGCACACTTAGCTTCAAAAACAGCAGTGGAACATCCATATAAACATGGAAATGGTTTACTAAAACCATTCCCCAAAAGCTATACAACCTTCCCGTAGACTACGGCGCATACCCAAGCAGTATTACTCATTAGAGATTTCAGGTTCAGCATTGTAAAAATCGTCGATACTAGGATCACCTGCAGGATTTGAATTCCCGAGTGAGTACTTTCGTACTCGCAAACTGCTAAATAGCTCATTCCAGGTTAAACTTGAACATAGCATGGCAATTGCAATGATAATGTGAATAAAACAACACAACATGGAGAATAAGCTACCCAAGCTATCAAATTAAACATACCATGTCATGTTGCATCTTATCAAGCTTACAACTTGATATCTCATCCCATTAAATCTCAGATTCAGATCTGAATAAATGTGAACCGCACCCATTTCCATCCAAAATGAGTACAAAAGCACCATTCCAAACCATTTCTAGAGTTGGGCTAACCACCCAATTCCCATATCACCGAACCATGCAGTTTCCAAGTTCATGAGCACAAAGACAACCATTACAACCAATTCGTGTTATTCTCCCCAAGTCTCCTCACCTAGGGAGATGCCGAATGGGCTAACCACCCAATCCGACTCAAGTGTAGTGAGGTAGAGCTGACCACCCTAACCTCACGCATACAAGTGTTCCAATGGGTGTGGGTTCATAGTAGGCCCTCTATGACCCTCCAACTCCACTCGCTAACACTTATTGCCGGCTCAAGGATTGGCAGCAATGGCAAGACCACGCGAACTCCATCTCGCCATGTCTCCCACGTGCCCGATCCCGTCTCTCACAACTTTCCAAAGGGTTCAGGTATTAAGTTAAGTGATTTAAAGGACACACCAATCAACCACAACCAACGATAGCACCTACACATGCTAGGAATCTCATATCATCACAAGTATCATTCAACCGACCACGCATAGTAAAAGATTAACTGGAATATTATCAACAAGCTAGCAAGCTTGCCTGACTGCTCGGGGAAGTCCTCCTGCTGTTGATCACACTCAATAAAATCCTCAGTACTCGGCTCTAGCAAATAGAACACCGAAACACCAAGAAAGAATAAAAGAACCCATAAGAGATGCTGAAGCAATTTTGAAAATCATGATATGTATGGCATGCAGTCTACACTACATGGGATGAGAATGTAATTTTAGTGCTATTAGCTTGACTTGAATTGAAGTGATGAACTTTAGATATATATTTGGGAATGGTTTGCCGCTTCAAGCTCTTCTTATTCTCAAGGTCAGAATGGAACTCACACGCATATATATACATGCACATATTTATGAATTAAAGTTTACACATTTCAATAAAGGACTATATGTCTCATGAAAAGAATAAACAAGTTTAAATTGACTAACTCAAGCTTGTAGCAACCTACCTATATATATCATTGATTTAACTTCAGATTTAGGACCTTCTTTGGACCAGTATTACTAATCAGCCATTCTCTTAATAACCAGTTTAGAGTTTTGTTTATTTTGAATTAAGTACTACTAATTCTTGGGGGTGCTCATACTGAATTGACCCACGCTATGTCATGTATGTATATCTATTGTATAATTCAGTGGTAATTAATCACTTTCATGAGTATTAGGTATAGGTGTATATATATATATAGGTGTAAACTTCAGCAAAGAGCTTAATCCTCTTTCATGAGAATTGAATCTGCCCATACCATCCCACCAACTTCAGTTGATCTTCTTGTGGAAAATTAATTCCTTAACCAAGCTTGAATCCTCTCTTTTATATGTTTCCCAGTAAGAGAAGATCATAACTACTCCAGCTACTAATTATATTATCAAATTAATCCTAAGTTGTCAATAGAGCAATACAAAGAAAATGGGTACTGCTAGGAGTAATGTTCTGAATTTGGTGGATCTCTAGCTAGAATGTTTATAAGAACTTTTGGACTTTACCTTAAGTAGGTAGAACACTGGTTACACCATCTATACCTTTTCTTAAGGGTGATCATTAACACTAATATCCAGCTTTAGTAAAAAGAAAATATATCCCCATGCATTACTATTATGCACCAATGACAAAAAGAAGAATCTGATTGTCTGGGACTGATTAGCTTTAACTCCTACATTGTTTGCCTCATTGTGCAAATTGCAAACAGATTAGAGGTGACATCATCAGGCCATAAGCTAATCGAATGTGTTAATATTGGTACATCCCAAAATCTGAAACAAAGCCTGTTCACGGTTTGGAATGTTTGAGAACTAAATCAATAATCCAGGGATATAAATAACACTCTAGCTCACATATTCTGGTTTTCCAAATTACCAGGACTTGCTGCCCGCAATAGATGCAGATGAGGAATTCAACTAAATCAGTTGATGTTTAGGCCAATACTCAACCAATTGATGCATTCACTGAGATGATTACAGAGGCTTAACCGAAACATTGATTCACACTGCCGATGAGGTAATGCCTCCTCCTAATTGGCTCAACCTTCTACCCCTAACCCCACAATTACTAGAACACCAAACATTATTAGCTGATTACTGAGTGGGTCTAGCAGGGATCCTTAACCTACTTGTTAGGACATGGAGCAACAATGAGAGACCGGCTGCTTGGGAAACTTCTCATAATCGACAGTACAGAAGAGAACAACAAAGAGGAGAAGCCCGCGCATGTACTCACCGGCAAGGAGGAAGGAGATGGAGTTGGTTAGAGGGAACTTGGCGATGAGCCCGCAGTCCACTGCCAGAAGTAAACGCCCACGAGACCAGACTTTGCCGGATGCTAGAACCAGTTATGGTGGTGAGGTGTGATCGGCAGGTTGGATGAAACCTCTGGCGATCGCCTGCAATGTCACGGTGAAGAAGTAAATACTGAAACCAGCGCCACCATGAGAGGGAGAAGAAAGAGCTGGGCGCGGTGAGGAAGTGTGGAAGCTCGCCGGTGGGTCCTTCGTCGGAGCTGGGTGAGGACGACAATGCTCCGGTGGTCGGCAGCGGCGAAGAACACGGCGATGCACCCGGGAGGCAGTAACCAGCGGGGAGACAAGCAGAACTTTGGAACGTCCGAGGAGAGTATCCTGTTTGCATGGAAAGGAAAGGAGGATTAGCTTGGCTGGTTGACGCGTGGCCAAGGCGTGGCAACAAGTTCTGCCCTAGGGCCCCGCCGATCAGTGCGCTGAATTGGAGCAAAGAGGCAGACGCCGGCGATGCCTTGCCCTGGGAGGAATCGGCAAACACAATGAGAGTAGGAAGAGTGGGCCGAACGGCCCAATACCAGGAAAAGCTTCCTTCCCATTCTTTCTTTAATCCTTGGTTCATTTCTTGTATCTTCAATTGATTTGTAAATTCAAATGGTAGAGGAACAATGCTTCAGAAGCTTTGAAATCTTTGGTTAAGCTCTATCACATGCATGGCTCCCATAAGATCTTAACAGATAAAGATTTATTTGCCCTCTGGGTTTTCAATTATGATATTCTCTTCTTTAAGTATTTTCAAATAGTTTGCAAATACAAATGCTGGAAAACAATAATTCGAAAGCTTGAAATGTTTGTATAAGCTCCATGAGCTATATTGTTCCTCTAGATGCATATCGAATAAAGATTTAGTTGCTCTTGGCTTGAACTTAATCTTGGAACAATGGAGCTAATGAAAACGTTAGGGTTTAAGCGGTGCAAAAGAAATCTGTAATTTATGTATAATCGCTAAGTTAGGTCGAATGTGAATTAAACTTGTTAGAAACCCTTGGTTCTTGCTATCCTATGTTTAGTTGACTTCAACCCTAGAGCGGCATTTAAACCTTCCATTATAGGGTTTTGATTTGCAATGCAAATGCATAGATGCCTGCAGCAGATGAGAATGAGTTTTATAAGCTGATCAAGACTAAGCTCAAACTAACCAACTTATTCACAACTTGGGCTTTACAAATAGTCATTCCCAATGTTGCATGCAAGCTTTCAGAGATGTCTTGAATGATTGCGGGATGGAGGATATGGGTTATTCTGGTGATATGTTCACTTGGCGGAGAGGGCGGATTCGTGAGCGTCTAGATCGTGCAGTCTGTAATTAGATGTGGAGTGATATGTTCCCAGCGACAGGAGTGGTTAATGGAGACTTCACAAAGTATGATCACTGGCCTATCCTAGTTGATTGTTCTTTGTTAGAAGGGGTGTAGGTCTCACGTTCGTTGGGAGGGAAGAAGTTTGAAGCTAGATGGCTTCGGGAAGAAACGGTGGAAGAGATAGTTGGGTCGGCTTGGGAGAAGGCCCAATAGCGCGAAGGGGCTACTTTGGCCTAGAAAACAAATCTTGTGCATGAGGCCTTGCACGCCTGGGACGCTGCTGTCCTGAAAGGCCCTCGGCATCGGTTATGCACGCTGGAGAATGAGCTACAGAATGTTATGCTTGGACCGTTAACTGATGAGGCGACTGCAAGGCAAAGAGATGTCCAGCTACAAATAGAAAATCTGTTAGAGAAAGAGGAGATGCATTGGGCGCAGCGGGGCCGGGCAAACTGGATGAGGTACGGTGATGGTAATACAAACTTTTTCCACCACTTTGCTAATGCTCGGAAAAAGAGAAATTTTATCAAAAAGCTGATGAATGATAATGGAGATTGGGTGGAAGGGGATAGTCAACTTGCTGATCTGATTGGTGACTATTTCACAAATCTCTTCTTTGCAGAAGTGCTTGAGCCAGATGCGAGTGTGATTAATAAAGTTAAGCCTTGTGTAAGTCAGGCAATGAATGCAGTGTTGTTAGCTCCATACACTAGGGAAGAAGCTAAGAAGACGCTATTTAACATAGGGGACCTGAAGGCCCCGGATCCTGACGGTCTTCACGCTATATTCTATAAGAAGTTTTGGCATATTTTTGGTGAAGAGCTGACCGATGAAGTTCTGGAGGCGGTGAATCATAGCTTTGTTCCTGATGGTTGGAACAACACCATGATTGTGTTGATTCCTAAGGTGGATTGCCTGGAAAAGGTAACTCAATACCGCCCAATAGCTTGTGTAATGTTATTTACAAAGTTATCTCGAAGATGTTGGCAGCTAGACTGAAAACCATTTTACCGGAGATCATCTCGCCGACGCAGAGTTCTTTTGTTCCGGGGCGCATGATCACGGATAATATTCTGGTCACTTATGAATCATACCGTACTATAAAGAAGAAGAAAGAAGGGAAGTTTGGCACGTGTGCAATCAACGTGATATGCACAAAGCTTATGACCGAGTTGAATGGTCCTTTTTGGAGAAGATCTTGGCTCGTCTCGGTTTTGATCAGCGTTGGATATCTCTGATTATGTCTTGCGTGTCTAGTGTGAAATACCAAGTAAGATTTAATGGCCAAGAAACAAGATGTATATCACCTTCTAGAGGATTACATCAAGGGGATCCCATTTCTCCGTATCTTTTCCTCCTCTGTGCTGAGGGCCTGTCGAGCTTGCTCAAACATGCGGAGGATGCTGGTCACCTGACAAGGGTGAGGGTGTGTCGCTCGGCTCCCTCTGTGTCGCACCTTCTTTTGCGGATGATTCACTGATTTTAATGAGAGCTGATGAGGAGAATGCAATGGCCTTACGTCAAGTCCTTCAAGATTACTGCACTGCATCTGGAAGCTCGTGAGTGATTCCAAATCGAGCATATTTTTCAGTCCATGTACGGCAGTGGAAACTAAGGGTGCGATGTGTACGGAGTTAAACATAATGACAGAGGCTATCACTGATAAATATCTTGGACTGCCTCCGTTAGTTGGCGCAGATAGAAGTGATTGTTTCCAACATCTTATTGACAAAGTGTGCAAGAGATTGTCTAGCTGGAAGGAGAAATGATTTTCTTTCAAGGGAAGGAGGTGCTGCTCAAGGCAGCGGCACAGGCTGTACCGGCGTATGCTATGTCCGTCTTCAAGCTCCCTAAACTGGTTTGCAAAGGGATCACAGATGCTATGGCCTGATACTGGTGGGGAGACGATGATCAGTAGAAACATATGCAGTGGTTTGCTTGGTGGAAGATGTGTGTTTCGAAGAAGAAAGGAGGCATGGGGTTCAGAGATTTGCATTGCTTCAATCTTGCCCTTCTCGCTCGGCAGTGTTGGTGTCTCCTTTGTGAACCTGATTCCTTGGGTGCAACGGTGTTAAGAGCAAAGTATTATCCTTCTAGTGATCTGTTAAATGCTGTGTTGAAGAAGGGATCCTCATATACTTGGCAAAGTATTTGGGCGGGAATTCAATCTTTTAAGAAGGGTTGCATCTGGCGTGTTGGGGACGGAACAAATATTGACATCTGGAGTGACCCCTAGATCCCGAACAGTCCCTCAAGGAAGGTTTTGACAACAGAAGAAACATTGTTCTGACAAAAGTTTCTGAGTTAATTGATGTGGAAAACAAAGCCTGGGATGAGGAGCTGATACGGGACATCTTTCTCCCAGTGGATGCCAACTGAATTCTCAACATTCCTCTTGCCCTAGGTATGATGTAAGATTTTGTTTCATGGAATCATACAAGAACAGGAGCTCTTATGGTGAGATCTGCTTACTTTACTGAGTGGGATCATCAACATGGCCGAAAAATTGGAGCGCGGGTGGCCATAACTCTTCTTATACAAACCCGGTGTGGTCCAAAGTTTGGTCAATGAAAGCTTCATCGAAAATTAATGTCTTCTCTTGGCGATTACTACATGGTACCATTGCCTGCAATTGTGTCCTTGCTAACTGGCACATAGATGTGAGTAGCATCTGCCCGCTATGCAAAACTTTCTTTGAAGATATCCTGCATGCGTTCTTCAGGTGTGGAAGAGTACGGGAAGCTTGGGACGCTCTTGGCCTCGGAAATTTAATAGAGGAAGTTGTTGTGACTGATCGGGCATAACGATGTGGGCTTGCGAGAGCTAATTGCGACGACTGTCTAGTATTGTTGGTGGGAGAGAAGATAGGTAGTCCGTGATGAACTGATACAGTGGCCAATAAGAACGGCCCAGGCAATTGCTGCTCTTGCGATCAACTATTATAGGGCGGCTAAACCCAATGTGGGCATTAGGAGAATGGGAGAGGCCGAAGGGAGGATTTGTTAAGCTGAATGTTGATGCTGCTTTTTCTTTTGATTGGAGTGCGGGAGCAACAGGTGTAGTTATTCGGGATGAGTTTGGAACTTTTCTAGCAGCCAGCTCTTGCGGTATTGTTCATGTTGCGGATGCTCCGACTGCGGAGGCGAGAGCTATGCGAGATGGTCTCATTCTTGCAGGGCACATTGGATGCACCAGGATTATTGTTAACAGCGATTGCATGGAGGTTATTGATACAGTGCGTAATGCAGGTAATTCAATTGGTCCTGCGGCTGCTATATACAAAGATTGCTCGTCTTTGGCACGAGGCTTCGCTGAAGTTAGCTTTGATCACTGCCCCAGGGAAAGCAATGAGGTGGCTCATATCCTTGTGTGTAATGCAGAGGGGTCCCAATCAGTCGTTTGGGTTGAGGAATATCCGGACTTTATTCTTGCTGCCCTTACAAATGATGTGTCGGTGTTTTGATCTGGCAATAATGAATATGGGGCGGTGTACGTGTAGTAGATCTAGATGGGTGCACACGAGACACAGAGTTTAGGCAGGTTCAGGCCCTCGAGAAGAGGTAATGCCCTACGTCCTGTGTTTGGTGGATGATATTGCTTGTGTTCCGAGTGCCGCAAGACCTTGAGAATAGATCTCTAGGTTGCTTCTGTATTACTTCTAGCCTCTGGCCTTACCGATCGGGGGATCCCTACCCTACCTTATATAGTTGGCGGGGGCAGAGTTACAAGAGTCCGGATCGGTTTATAGATTGACCTCCTAATTGATTACAACTAGAACCCAGGATTACCGGGTAGATACATATCTATGTCATGTACTCCAAGTCGATGAAGTGCCCCCGTGTAGAAGTCGGACTCTGAGTAGTCGGCCCAGCCCACCCTATGTTTAGAGAGCCGGCTTTGTCCTCGTTGACAATACTCGGATGCTATGTCATCGTCAGTAGCCCCCCGAATCCTTCATGATCTGGCTGCAACTTGCCTTGGTAACGCTTTCGCCCAAACCAAGTGTTTTTTGCCTTCTCCCCTGGGCAAGTTTTCCCGAGTGGTATCCGCCTGAGCGCGCCTCTTTGTTGCTTGTAGGGAGATTATGAGGGACTCTTAGAACCCCTGTGGAATGAAAGTAACAAGCCGAGTAATATTCACCCGTAGGGCAAGAATATCATGGCAGGTGAGCTAATAACGGGTAAATCCTGGTGGTATCCGGTCATTTCTAGCGGATGGAGACCGGCTATCAACTCAGCGGGGGGCATACCATGAATCCCGACTGAATTTCCGAGTGGCACCTGGTTACCCGAGTGGCTCAGGTCCAGCTAGTGTCCCTCTGTGAGAAATATCCTCGAAATTCATGCCAGAACCAGGACACATGCTATAGCGCTTCAGTCCCGAGTCATTCGGTCTCCGACTAGTAGCCCACTGGAGGCACACTACTGCCGCCCTTCACTCGGGTGTATTCAAGTAGTTATGGACCCCTGGAGGTCAACCACCGAAACTGTAACACCCCAATTTTCCGAAACCTAAAATTTAGGGCTAACAAAAACTTTTTAGTTAATAATGCCAACCGAGAATACGCCTAATTAAAAACTTTAGTTCAAATCGATGAAGCTAGATATCAAAACACGAAAACCCTTGCCCTATTTTCCATCGATCTCCGTTTCGTCGAAACCCTAATACCCTGAACCTCGCCCGTCAACCCGGGCAACCCTGCTCAGCACCTTGCCTTCGTGCGTATCCTCTCGTCCTTGCATTTCCGCCACGACAGCCCACGGCATCTAAAGCCGTTGTCCCGCTCTTGCCACGGCAGCTGCCGTTGCCCCTTTTCTCTATCGCGGCAAGACCTCTGCCACCTCTGTTGTTATCCGTCTCTGCCGCAGCAAGCCGTTCCTGCTGCGACAAGTTTCTACCGTCGCTACCATGCCTCTGCCACGGCAACTCCTTCCCTGCCACGGCAATGCCACCCTGCCGTTCCTTCCCGCCGCGGCAGCCGATTCCCACCGCGGCAAGTCCTTTCCCCTACCGCGACAGTACCGCGGCAACAGTCCCTCTGCCGCGACAGCCATTCTTCCTACCACGAACATACTTTCGGCATTCCTCCCCTCTAACTAATCAGTGCCACCCTCCGGAACCCGGTGCCACGCCCCGATTCCCATCTACCGATTTAATCCCGAACCCCCTCTCGAAACCCTAATACGGCAACATCGTGCAACCGGACATTTGCAACCGCGACACCTTGTCGTCAAATGGACCCGAGTCGAGATACAAAGGTTTCCAAGAGTTCCCATATCTTGCGTCACCCTGCCGCGCCCTAAACCCTAATTCCCTCCTCCCTGATTTGACGAAAGGGCAAAACCCTAACGCATTAACCACGCCGTATACGCCACCGTATCGACGGTACCTCACCGCCATCACACCCTAAGCCGACAATAAGACCTCATCTCGAGTTCTGTGATCCTGCCCCACCTTGACGCGCTCCGAAACCCTGGATCCGAGCTCCCGACTCCTTTCCTCCCGATTTAAATCTCAATCTCTCTAAAACCCTAACCCGTCGTTAACTCAGCCACAGTCCTAAACATATATGTGAGCATACCAGCAATATTCCCTCAAGTGTGTATGGACACACGCACTCTGAGAACTCTGTGTAACATTGCATGCGCCATTTGAATTCTTGCCACCTTTTCTCTCTCCTAGAGTATACAAATCCTATATGTATGCAAAAACCGTTAAGTGTATGTGGGCACATACACCCCAAACCCTAATTCGTCTTTTTCGGTAAAATCCCTAACCACCCTGGTTATTTTCCTCTCCTTACCAAATGACATAAATATATCTTGTCCACCTTTACCAGATTACCGTACCGGGAGAAAAATATCTGTCCCAGTAGTTTTTACCAAATAACCGTGTACCATTTCACCGAATTCATCCATATATTTTTGCTACAGCCAAAACCCCAGTCACCCGAATTATCCAATCCTCTGCTCCGTGTGCATGCAAACATCAGCTGTCAAAGTTAACTTCCGTGCACTGCTCAAATCACCTCATTTATTTTCCCTCGTGCCTTTTCCTGTCCTCTCCCGTCATATCCACAGTCTCTCTGCTAAACACAGCGAGCTATCCACTCTCCTTAAGTTCCCTCTTGTCTCCTCAGCATTAAATCAATCCTGAGCTGCCTTCTCACTCCCGAGCTGTCTTCTCACTCTCTGCTCAGTCCCTTTTTCATTTACTCTCCCTCGTGTCTGTCTTCTCCCATCACCTCCACAGCTCCTGCAATACAAAGCAAACCGAGCTGTCCCTTTCTCAGTTAATGTTCCTCAGCTCAAGTCATTTCCCGAGCCTTTAATGTCCCATGTGCTATGACAGCCAAGCCATTCCTCCCCCTTGCTTCTGGTTCCCTTGAAATATCTCACCCGGGCTGCGCTCAAGCTTCTCACGGCAGTACATCTCCTCCAGGCTGCCATTCTTCACCCCCTCAGCTCCAGCACCTCCCTCTCCTTCTCTAACCACCAGAACCAAGCAGCCTTCAGCTCCCCTCATCCCCATTCCTTCATCTGCAACCCGAGCTCCATTTTGCTCAAGCCCGAGCCCTGAGCTGCCCAACCTTGCAGGTCCTTCCTCGAGCTCCTCAGCTCCCCAGGCCTGCGCAACTCCCTTCTCTCCCCTAGTCCCATTGCTCCTGCTCTTCTTTTTAGCTGAGCACGGATTCAACTCCTTTCGCATGCTACTCTGCTCACCCTTCCCTATTCCTCACGCCGCCCCTACTGGAGCTCCTCCTAAAGCTCCTTCTTCAGCTCAGTTTAGCTCTGCTCCGCACAGGCCCGCTCACCGTCGGCTACCTCCCTTGCCGCCCTCCGGAGGCCGCCGCCGCTGGTGGCGCCCCAGCACCAGCCAGCGTCCCGAGCGCCGCCGCAGGCCCCTTTCCTTCCCCGAGCCGGATCCGAGCCCAGCGGTCCCATCCGCCACCAGCTCCCTCTGTCTCCCCGCCGCCGTGACCTCCGCCCCGCTGTCCAGTCCCTTTCCCCAATCTCCTAGCTCCGGCCATGTCTCCCGAGCCATCCCGCCGCTATCCCCGCCTCGCCGCCTCCTCTGGTGCCGCCGGCGGTGAACCCCAGAGCTCCTTGCACCGGTCCGGCCCCCAGCACCAACCAGCAGCCAAGCCGCCGCTCCGCTTGCTCCGGGAAGCCCTCACCTCACCGCTCGCCGGGGAGCAGCTCCAGCCGTCGCTCCACCCTTGGCCCAAGATCTACCGGAGCGCGCCGCCGCCGTAGAGGCCTCTCCCCGCCACTGCGGAGCTCCATCCCCCGATCCGCCGCCCCTGTGCCCTGCAAATCCCGTCGCCGGTGAGCTAGCCGAGGCCGGCATCCCCCTTGCCGCCGACTCCCCTCGCCGCGCTCCCCTCTCCGCGCCGAGTCACTGCGCCGCCGACGTCCGCCCCGCTGCGGCCCCAAAGCCGCCGGATCCCCTTCCTCCTCCCCGCGCATCTGCCGCCCTTGCCGAGCCGTCCAAACCCCGGGGGCCCTCCACTGACCTCCTACCACCGGCCGGTCTCTCTCCCTGGTCGCCCGAGCTGAGGCCGCCGCCGCTTACCCCTTCCTCTCCTTTCCTGTGCCACGGCAACAGATTGGCCGAGCTGCTCCGGTCCGTTTCCTCTGTGCTCCCTCTCCCTTGTTAATTAAATGAGCTGGGCACAGTGTCTACTTAGCCAAATACATGCACACCCTAGTGCGATGGAAGCTAAGAAAAACCCTAAACCCCCATGCAACCTGAATACGACGTCCCGTGTCATGTTACCCTAAAACGCTTGATATCCTACCAAGTGAATGCATGCATTGTTAAAGTCGTCAAACCCTGTTACATGTCAGCTACGACATGATAGCACCAAACTAAGTCCTAATGGCCCTGCCTTGTTGTAAAATCAAGAAACTAATCAAACGCGTCATGATCGCATGTGTTGATTCTTCCGGTTTCATATTCGATGTTCTTGGTTTTTCCTCGTGCCGTTGGTTTATTCGTCGTTTCCTCGACGTGTAGATACCGATGCTAGAGATATCGCGCGAAGGATCCCGGACCCTTATCGTATCAAGTTCAAGACCGAGCCCCGGACAACTCGCCAGGCAAGCTATTTCCCACTTCGACCATGTCGGATCCTATATGTGCAAAGTGTATTTACTTTGATTATGAAACATGCATGCTATGTTTATCAACGATATTTTATGTAGTTAGTTATACCCGATAGATGCATTTGAGCTAGGATTGACTATCCGATTCCTTGTAACCCTAGTTGTTTCATCGATTGGTTTCCGATCGACGAAAGTTTAAGGTTATAGGCAATAGCCGTCGCTTAGCCCTGCTATAGTTAAAACTAAAGTTTTGACTCAAACCTCCGGGTACGGGAAACCAAAACCCGTGGATAACGAATGTTATCTGCGGTGACTTTCAAAAGAAATGTTGCCAAAATTTAAAACAAGTTGGAGATGTTTTGGATTCGGGTAGGAAGTAAGGTGGTTTGAAGGAAGACGAAGTAGCTGGAGGCTATTCGGTGCTTGCTGTTAAACTGGAGTCCTACTCGAATCAGTTAAGGACCGAACCTAAAGTGCCGCTGAATCAGTTCCCCTACCGTACGTCCACATGTCCTTTATGGGAAGGACTTGACTCGGTAACCCGCCTAATACTAGGTTCGGACCCGTGGGAAGTAAGAAGTATGTGCTAGGTAGGACGATGGGCCCCTAGAGAATTCTCACGACGCTATTTGCGACAAGATTCCTAAATGGTGAGGCCAAGGCGTGGGGATGAGGATTCGACACAAAGATGAGCGCTTCTCCGTGTTGTGGTGTCAGGCTGCCTGGGCACAACCGGAGATGGGGTTAGTCTCATTTAGCGGGTCCGACTCTAGTATGAAAGCAGGCGAAAAGTCTCGTTGTAATAATCCTGGCAGTATACTTGCAAAGTACTCCCAGGGTGACCTACATCTTGTGGGTAAAGCCGTACCACCTCTGCAGAGGGTTTAAAAACTATTCGAATAGCCGCGTCCTTGGTCATGGACATGAACTGATAAGGCCACACACTGGTTAGACTGAGCTTTGGTTGCGAAAGCTGGGAAATGGGATTAAGGACGTGGGCATGATGTGTCCACAGATTTGGGCAATTTAGGTCATGTGTCGATGGCAAGGAAATTGCCGAAGGAGTCCACCGTATTGCCGGGAGGGACCGGAATACGGTCAGGAGTTGGAAAACCTAGTTATCGGGTAGGTGGAGCTATCCGGTAATAGGTCGAGAGATGATTAGCGGTGTCTACCGCATGCGATGAGATGTGATGAGACGTGATGAGATGTTTTCTTAAAATGCTTTAGATTTCGAAATGCTTTTACAATCTATTTATGTGTATTTAAAATAAGAACTTACATTTCCGCACAGATTGCAATTTAGGTAGAGCTATCCCTTGAACTATTCCCTGCATGAAATATAGCCGTATATTTCCTCCTGTGGGAATAGCTTGCGAGTACATTCAATGTACTCACTTGGCTTGTTGATTTGGCCAGACGAAGGATGACTTCAATTCCGAAGATACGAGTATGAACGCAAAGGGCGTAACCCCCAGTCAGTTGCCTGTCGGGTATGGCATACTGATGGGCTACCTCTCCGTTGGATTTTCCGCTGCAAGTTTATAGCCATTGGGCTACAGGTATCAGATTATCGACCTTAACGGTCTATTTAATTATTTACACATGTATGTCGATGATATACAGGTTAACTCGTGTGTATCGGCTACTGATCCAGGGACCGATACAGTAATCACGAGGGCTTACCCGGCCTAAAAACCGGGGGCGCCACAGAAACCCTGCAAACTGTAACATTTCGGTCCCGAATCGTTCGGTAACCAACTAGCGACCCGTTAGAGGCACGTTACCGTTGCTATTTATTTAGGGTGTATTCAAACGTCCGTTACCCCCAGAAGGCCAACAGTTGAAACCCTGGTCAAGCGGGCGCTGGAAGCAGAAACGTCACGCCGTGGAATCGGAAGAGTCGCACCGTGGAAGCGGAAGAGTCGCGCCGCCCAGGCTGTCTTGTTTTATAAGACAGGGGAACAGCGCGGACCGCTCATTTTCCATTCAGTTCACGCTTTATCTCCTCAGCGCCCAATAACCTCTTCGTCTTCCTCGTGCCCCACTGAATCGAGAGCGCCGCCATGCAGCAAATCCAAATCGCCGCCATTTCTGCATCCATCTCGCCGCCGCTTAGTGCTCCGTGCATTCGCCTCCCCACCTCAGCCGGCCAAACCCCGATCGAGAATCCAAAACCCTAGATCCGGTCCGCCGCCGCTGGATGCCCACCATCATCAAGGAGGTGGACTTGTTCGGAGAGGAGGTGGAGAGCACCGAACCATCATCCGCATTCAGCGAGAAGGACTTCCCGACTGATCTGATGACACCTTGGGCGAAGTCCACGGCGACTGAGGCGAAACTGCAGGCCATGGTAGAGGAGGGTGCTGCCACCGAAGGAATTAATCGAGTGGCGCACCGCCGATGGGGAGGACTTCCCCACCCCGAACACCGGTGATGTCGTCGTCCACGCCTCCTTCTTTTCCTGGGGGTTCTCAGTCCCAACCCATCCTTTCCTGTGTGGGTTGCTGTACTTCTACGGGCTGGAGGTGCAGAACCTCAACCCGATCGGGATGCTGCACGTGGCCTGCTTCATCACACTGTGCGAGTGCTTCCTCAGAATAGAGCCACACTTCGCCCTGTGGAAGCAACTCTTCGTCGTCAAGCCGCAGCTGAGCCGGAACAACCCGGCCATGGTGAGGGGTGCCGGGTTCCAGCTGAGGACCGGCACCGTCAAGAACTACCTGGAGCTCCCCTTCCAGTCATCCAACAAGGGATGGCACTTGGAATGGTTCTACTGCTCCAACCTCGAGCCCTCACTTTCGAGGTTCGAGGGCCAGCCTCCTGAGATGAAGCCGAGCTAGACCAAACTTCCACAAAATTGGGAGTAGCCCGGGGGTCGAAGTCCTCTTGGGGAATCTCACGCAAGTGCTCCAGTCTGGAGTCACTGGAGTCGGGGTCATCTCGACCTTCATCAGCCGGCATATCCAACCCGTGAAATTAAGGGTCCATCCGATGTACGAGTACATCAACCAATAGGACGTGACCCGGGAGTCGACCGACGTGTTCTCGGAAGAGGAAGTACAGAGCCGAGTCGGGAGGCTAGTGGCCCAAGGCACGAATCTGGATACTTCCGGGCACCCGGCGCCCTTTAGCTTGGCCAACCCCCCGAGCCAGGTGAGCGACCAATCTTTAGACTTTGTTATTTGTAGTTTGTGCTATCGTCGAGTCATACTCGGTCTGCGTTTGTGCGCCCCGACTTTGCAGGACCTCTTTGGATTTAATTCCAAGGCCCCTCTACCAGAGAACGAGCCCTGGAACTAGCCGCCGTATACCGGCGTCCCTAGCGGCGGGCAGTCGCCGCAGGGGAGTGCCGCACCATCTACCACCAGTGCTGGGTCGTCAAGGGGAGGGACACCTGCAGCGCAGGAGCCCAGTGCCCCTCCGCTGACTACGGCGGCGCCTGAGGAAGACCCTCAGGAAGAGGAAGAGGACGTCCCCCTCATTCCGAGGAGGAAATGCACGGCCGATGCCACCTTTGGTGGGCAGAGCAGCTCGTCGGCGCCGCTGGCTTCGGCGACCACCGCACCGGGGCAGCAGGTCCCGAGGCCCAGGAGGCGCATGCCCTTTCCCCGGTCCACCAGGTATGTCACCGAGTGAGCGTCCCCTGCTTTTTTTTGCGGAAAGTAGTAATAACCTGGATGTCTTTGTAGGCCGAGGAAACCAGTGGACCTCCCAAGGAGCAGGCCGAGTGCCCCGGGGAAAGCCACCGATCCTACAGTGTGATAATTGGGTCTGTACCAATCTATCTTCCAAGAATGTCACTTCTGAATGGCAATGATACTAATGAAGATACAATAGCAAACAATGGAAATGGAGATGCTGATAACACATTAGATAACAATGACAAACAAGCAGCAATTGAAGAACTGAGTTCAGAACTTCAAGAACCACGAGTCTTAAGGTTGGATGAGCAATAAGTCAGCGGGAACCTCATAGTTCCACACAAGAGCAGCAACAAGTCTAGGGGAGCAGAGTACAGAAGAAGCAATAGTAATCTAGCAGATTCGTTGATTGAGGACTTAGATGTTCCTATTGCTCATAGAAAATCTTCACGAGCTACTGCTGGTAAGCTACCCACTAGGATGTTAGATTATGATATTGCTGATTTTGTTAAATATGACGCAGTTGGTAATAAATACAAGGCTTTATTTCATTCTTGGACTCTTCTATTCCAATTCCACAAGATTGGAAAGAAGCAAAGCAAGATCCAAAGTGGAAAGCTGTAATGTTAGAAGAGATGTCAGCATTAGAAAAAATTCGTACTTGCAAGCTATCTACCCTTCCACCTGGTAAAATAATTGTTGGTTACAAATGGGTATTTAGAGTGAAGCAAACTCCCGACGGGAAAGGTAGATAGATACAAAGCAAGACTAGTGGCAAAGGATATAGCCAAACATATGGTATAGACCATGATGAAACATTTTGCTCCAGTAGCGAAGATGAGTACTATCATAACACTCATCTCTTGTGCAGCAAACAAAGGCTGGAAATTATTTTGAAATGGATGTCAAGAATGTATTTCTTCATGGGGAGCTCTAGGAGGAGATGTCAAGAAAGTTTGTATGTTCAAGAAGTCTTTGTATGGATTGAGCAATCACCAAGAGCGTGGTTTGATAAATTCAAGAGAGTTGTCTATGCTATGGAGTATAAACTGAGTAATGCAGATAACACATTATTCTTCAAGCATCAGCAAGGCAAGATCAGTATGTTGAGTGTCTATGTTGATGACATAGTCATCACAGAAGATGATACGTATGAGATTGCCAAGACGAAGAATCAATTGGCCAAATCATTTGAGGTGAAGGACTTGGGTTTCCTTGGCTACTTTCTTGGAATTGAAGTCGCATACTCTACTCAAGGTAGCTATCTTTCCCAAAGAAAATATGTACTAGATTTGATGGCTGAGACTGGGATGTTGGGATGCAGGCCAGTGACTACTATTGAACAAAATCATGGTTTACAATCCGAGGCAGGTGAGCAGGCGAACAAAGATCAGTATCAAAGGCTAGTTGGGCATCTCATATATTTGTCACACACAAGACCAGATATTGCTTATGCCGTCAGTGTGGTTAGTACATACATGCATGATCCACGCAAGGGACATATGGATGCAGTACGTCGGATACTCCGCTCTCTCAAGGGATGCACAGGTAAATGTATACTCTTTGGTGCTCATGGACACCTCAAATTGAGGGTTATGCTGATGCTGTTGGGCTGGATGCATTGATGATAGGAGATCCACGACAGGATATTGTGCGTATGTAGGTGGTAACTAGAGTTGGAGAAGTGAAAAAACAAGGTGTAGTAGCACGATCAACAGCAGAAGCGGAATTTAGGACCATAGCATTGGGTGTTAGCGAGCTGATTTGGTTGAAGACTAATGACTGAGCTACAGCTACATGATGGGGGACCCATGGTACTACGTTGTGATAGCAAAGGTGCTTTGGATATAGCAAACAATCTGGTCCAGCATGCATCGCACAAAGCACATAGAGATCGATTGACATTTCATTAAGGAGAATTGGATAAGGAGTATCTTCAGATTTTACATATACAGTCCATAGAACAAGTAGCGGATGCACTGACAAAAGTTTAAGTGTTGCGACGTTTTATAACATGTGTAGCAAGATGGACCTTATTGATATATTCACCCTATCTTGAGGGGAAGTGTTGGTAGATATAGACGTTTTTGGTATATTCATAAACAGAAGAGACTAAAATGTAAAAGTTTGTATATATTCTGGTGAGAAGAAATGGAACGAGTATTCCCATCTCTATCAAGTGCAGCCCATTCTCCTCTCCTCCTCTCCATACTAATCTCAATATAATCCAATGATGTGTTAATCAACAACCTCGATATGGTTTGAAAATTTGGAACCTTGGGGACGCATCATGCATGCACACTGCGGTACGCACTAAAACCTATGAAGGAACACCACATGGTTTGGGAGATAGCTAGCATTGCTAGTACAACCTGCTTAGCTCGCATTGCTAGTAAATCCGTCCAGCAGAGAGATCAGTCATGCACCCACTGTTTCTCGGTGGTGCATCACTGTTGTGGCCCTCTAATTTGCTACTACTCCCGTCAACACGGGGATATAATAATCAAATCAAGGCGAGCAAATCTTGCCATCATCTCATGGTAGGGGTGAAACGGATCGGAATTTTTTCGGAATCCCGGAGCAAAACGGAAATGGAGAGCATCGCAAACGGAAATTTTTAGAAACTTTTGGAACTAAAACGGAATCCGAAATTTTTTGTTGGAATCAGAATCGAAAATGGAACCATTGTTTCCATCGGAAACGGAAATGGAATGGAAATTTCTGGATAACTTAATTTGGAATACTGAAATCATATGAGCCATCAGCCCATCAGACATCATATTCAGCCCATTTAGACCCTAGAGGGAATTTCAGCCTAGGAGAAAAAGAGAAAGGAAAAGAATAAGAAGAGGAAGGGAATGGGTTGGTGGCCCATTCGGGTGGAAGTGAAGGCAGCCAGGTGGGGAGAAGGAAAATGGCTTCAGCCCATTCGGAATTTCAGCAAAAAAAATAATTTGTGAATTATAGGAAATTCAATAAATTCAAACAAGCTCCCAAAAATACAAAATCAACTTCATAAAATCTAGAAAAATTCAATGATGCATATTCTAATGTGCAAAAGCCAAATAATTTTTTTCAACCAAGTATTAATGTTTTATTAGTTAATTTAAATCTAAAAGAATTAGAAAATTTTTAATTAAGCTTTATTAATTCAAGAAAACATCTAGGAAATTTTCCAGTCCTCATTTGTAGATAAAAGTTTTAAAAATTACTAAAAATTGGTTTGTTACATTTGTGGACTGTTATTTACCATTATGGAACTGTTATTTTATCATGCACCATATCACTCAAGTTCTTGGTGGCACTTTACTACTGTTATGTTGCCGAAACTTTATGATGAACAATATATTAATGATATTATAATTTATAAATATTAGGAAATTGAATTATTCCTTTCATTGCATGAAAATGGTTCAAGGGGTTTTTCCGTTTTTGTGTTTGATAAATATCCATTTCCGTTTCGTGTTCACACCGTATTCGTATCCGTATCCGAATCTGGGGTTTCTGAATTCGTTTCTATTTCTGTTAAAAGATTCAAGAATAAATACGGTAGAGCCCATTTCTGACCGATTCCGATCCGTTTTCACCCCTATCTCACGGAATTTGAGGCAATTTCCTCGCACATGATAATGTAGGCCTTGGTATGGGATGGCCCAACTAGGGGTGAAAACGGATCGGATTCGGGCGGATAGTGCTCAAACCGTATCCTATTCCATTTTTTTTGGCGGATCGGAAGCGGAGCGGATAGCCTCCGGATGCGGATATGAATACGGAGTGTGTCGGAGTCGGATATGGTACGGCAACGGAGCGGTGCCGGACCGGAAATGGAAAAAAATGTTCGGATGGTACGCACGTAAAACAGCTACAAACAGTACCTCAATTGGTATTTAGCAATACAAAATATAATACTGCGTGTCTGCGTGAGCTCACAATCATTAATCAGCACTTCAGCAGTATTCAAAAATCAAAACTCAAAAGCACACAGCAACAAGCCAACAATCCAGATTGTATATGCCCTTATATACATGAATACATCAATTGCCCATAGGGCCATAGGACATGGAAGTCTCAATCAAATCAAACCACCATGAGGCCTTAAAAGAACAACAAGGCCATGCAGCGAGCATGTAATATAACTAATTGAGATTCGTGTATAAATCTCTGCCTCCATAACTCACATGGTTAGAATTGAAGTAGAACAACTTGGCAAGAAATTGACGGTCCGAATAAAAGGAAACAAAGAGAGATAAGCTTCGCAGTTTGCTGGTGAGTTAGTGCAGCAAAATAAATCAAATGTAACACCTCAGAACTAAAAGAGTGGCCAGAAAGGGCACTACAACTTCCACTAACTATCATGCAGACCAACAGTATATATCCACTAACCATCATGCACAGCCTGCACGCACAACCCATTCCAAAAAGTTAAACAAAACCACCACTTCCGAGACATCACACACACAAGATGCATCTCCATTGCAAACTGGGAGACTACACATCTTTTTTCAGACAACTCCAGGCACTTCCATTAGAGGAAGTAGCAGACTAGCAGTATTCAAAAGCACACAGCAACACTAACAGATTGTATACAAGTAGGGATATATACAAGGGTCTAGTAGTCTAGTAGAGTACTAAGAGTAGTATATCAATACTTTTATACTTACTTGTTCAGTGGTTCCGTGCACAGGGGCCGGCAGCGCAGAGAGGGGCCACAGCCGGCGGCGCAGTGAGGGGGGGGCCACGGCCGGCGGCGCAGAGGGGGGCGACGGCCGGCGCGGCGCAGAGGGGGGCGACGGCCGGCGCGGCGCAGAGAGGGGCCACGGCCGGCGCGGCGCAGAGAGGGGGGCCACGGCCGGCGGCGCAGAGGGGGGCGACGGCCGGCGCGGCGCAGAGAGGGGGGCCACGGCCGGCGGCGCAGGGGGGGCGACGGCCGGCGCGGCGCAGAGAGGGGCCACGGCCGGCGGCGCAGTGAGGGGGGGCCACGGCCGGCGGCGCAGAGGGGGGGCGACGGCCGGCGCGGCACAGAGGGGGGCACAGCCGGCGACGCAGAGGGGTGCGAAGGCCGGCGCGTAGAGGGGGGCGACGGCCGGAGAAAGGGGATTGGCCGGCGGCGCAGAGGGGGGCGACGGCCGGAGAAAGGGGATCGCCGGATCGGTGCTACTGTGCTAGGAGCCTAGGGCATATCGGTGTGAAATCTGAAATGAGATGCGGTGCCGCCCGATTCCAGTAGCCCGCAGTGTATACTGTATGCTGAATTGCTGATATGCCGTATGCGGTACTGCCGTACTGGGCTACTGGCTAATGGGCTAAGAGCCTAAGACGGTAATGCCTAATGGGCTGGGCTGCTGCCCGCTGGGCTCAGATAAAATCGGATCATCCGAATTTTACAAGACCGGATAATCCGATCAAGTTTGTCGGATAGTCCGGATCCGGTATACACTGCGGTGCCATATCCGAATCCGAATCCGAAGAAGGATATCCGAATCCGAATCCGAATCCGGCCGGATGTAAAAAACTGTCTCCATATCCTACAAAATTCGGATTCGGCGTCGGATCGGAGCGGAAAATATCCATACCGTTTTCACCCCTAGGCCCAACCCACCAAGTGCATTTGTGGTTTACCCGTCAGTAGTGTGTTAGTGTTAGGATCTTCCAGTGTTATCATGCTCACAACTCAAGCAGTCACAAAGAACATTTGTTTTAGATAAAAGGAAGAGCGAAACTCCCTGGCCTCTACATTTAAAGATGTATACAGCTAAATATTATTATACAGTTTTTACAAAATTTAATCTAGAAAAGAGCCACCGAGCAGCAAACTATATAATAAGTAAAATTAACCATTGCATAGCCTACTAGAAAGCTGCCAACCAAAACAGGACATAAATCCCCTAATAACCAACTCCAACATCCTGTCCCCAGTAGCCATGCACTCCTGCTCCACAGATTATCGTTGCAGTATAGACCACGATTGCAGTCAATTGATACACAAGAACAGAGCTTGCAAAGGATGTGTTAGGTTCTTTTAAAAAACGACGTCATTTTGGCATAACCAAATTGACTAGCATAATGCAGCAGCACCTACTAAAATTTGTGAGTGAAAGGCTAGATGAACACCTTGCAACCAACTCCCAGAAATGTGAGAAATGCTTGTTGTTGTAGGAATATTAAAGGTGATGAGGATCACTTACCAAGCAAAATGGGCAAACTGACAATGAAAAAAGAGATGTTGAATTGTTTCCTCATGATGACAGAAAGCACAACGCAAGCTACCATTCCAACACCGTTTCGCTAAGTTATCCTTCGTAAAAAGAACTCCATGGCATGGAATATTTTGATTTTGAGAGGTATCTTTAAGCGCCATATGTGTTTCTCCCTAAACTGAAAGGGATAATCAGCAAGTGCTAAATACATCGATTAAACTAAAAAGAGTCCGGTACTATGCAGATCCTATCTAAATTCATCTCGCTCGGCTGTGAGATTGATAAAGGTGACCTTTGCAACTAAGTTGTGCCATGCGACCAACTTTGGATCCTACAAGAGCTCTCCTGAAGGAGATATTTCAGGGAGTAGTACTAAACACTTCTACAACAGTAGCCTGCTTGCGCCATGCAATATGGTACAGCGTGGGGAATTGATCTTGCAAATTGCCACCATTAATTCACTTCTCCTCCCAGAACCTAATCCCTGTCTGACATCGAGCTGAAATGTCCCGAATCGTAAGAATTGATCCTTAACTTTCATAACCCCACTCCAGAACTGGGAATCACAGGGTTTAGCTCGGATAGCAGATAGCGGTTTGCCCATAAGGTACTTATTGCGGAGGAATCTTGCCAAATGTCCTCCTCTATTAGTATATTAAACAACCATTTGCTCAGGAGATAAACATTCTTGAGCACCAAATTCTAGATACCAAGTCCCCCCTGATCCTTAGGGTGGCACAAAATCCCCCACCTTGCAAGTTAGTATTTGCGTTTATGACTATCACTTTGCCAAAAGAAACGAGACCTATAATAGTCAAACCGCATTTGCACCCCCACCGGGATCTCAAAAAAGGAGAGTATGAACATCGGTAGACTACTCAAGACTGAGTTGATGAGGACCAAACACCCTCCACTTGACAAATGTTGGCATTTCCAACCACTCAAGTCTTTTCTGGAAGCGGTCCTCCACCCCTTTCCAATGCTTGTTGAGTAACTTCCGATAATGTATAGGAATGCCAAGGTATCGAAAAGGGAAAGAGCCCACCTTGCTGCCAAAAACCTGAGTATACTGGGTCTTAAATTCCTTGGCCAAACCAAACACTAAATCTCACTCTTATGAAAGTTGATGTTTAAACCTGAAAGCTGTTCAGAGACACACAAGAGTAACTTGAGATTGATGGCCATTGGTATGTCATGATCCATAAAAAGGATGGTATCATCGACATATTGTAGAATATACATGCCATCATCCACTAGGTGAGGAACCACTACTGATCTGACCATCGGCCTTGGCACGGTCAATAAAAATAGCCAACATATCAACCACAATGTAAAAAGAATGGGGACATGGGATCTCCTTGCCGAAGGCCTTTGTGAGTTTGGAAGTATCTACCAATATCATCATTTACTTTAGCAGACACACTACCCCCTTTTGAAACTTTATCATTTACTTTAACAGACACACTACCCCCTTTCGAAACTTTATCAATCCAATTTTGCCACTTAGATGAAAAACCTTTCATACAAAGAGCTTATTGTAGAAAGGTCCAATTAACTTTATCATACGCTTTTTTAAAGTCAATTTTAAAGATGACACCATCTAGCTTTTTCTTATACATTTCATGGATGGCTTTATGCAAAATAACTACTCCCTCCATAATATACCTGCCCGACATAAATGCCGTCTATGTGGGCCGAATGATATTTTGTGCCACCAGAGCAATTCGATTAGTAAGGACTTGACAATCAACAGACAAATGGGTATGTATTGCTAAATTTGTCAAGCATCTGCTTTTGTGGTGAGTAGAGTAATTATCCCAAAGTTAAGTTTATATAACGGCAAACCCCCGCTGTAGAAATCAGCAAAGAGAAACGTAAGGTCCTCCTTAAGTACTTCCTAAAAGACGATAAAATTCCGCTGGGAATCCATCAAGTCCTGGTGCTTTGTCATGTTCCATGCAAAACACCGCAGTCCGCACCTCCTTTTCAATAAATGGGGCAGTTAAAAGATTAGTATCCTCCTCTGAAACTTGAGGAATATCATCTCTCATGGACTCAATCATAGAGATATGGGATTTTTCATGAGGACCAAAGAGATTCTAATAGTACTTAGTGATATAATTGCGAATGCGATATTCATCCCTAATAATACCATCTTCCTGCTCCAAGTGAAATATGGGTTGTTTTCTATGTTTGCCACTTGCCACAAGGTGAAAATATTTCGTGTTATTATCCCCCTCGAGCAAATGCTTAACATTAGCCCGCTAATACCATTTAAGTTCTTCTTTTCTTAATAATTTAGCGAGCAATTCTTTAGACTGACAACACAGAGACAAATCCTCGTCTGAAGGACAATGTAAGCCTACTTGTCTAACTCATTGATAAGTAACAACAAACGTGGCTTTTCTTGTTTGTACCAACCACTAGTGTCTTTCACCCAACCCCAGAGAAATTTTCGAAGTTCGCGCATTTTATTTTGCCATGTGTCTATTGCCGTGGGTCCATACCATGCCAACTCCCACTCTTGGGAGACCATCTCAAAGAAACCTTCTCGCGCTAGCCAGCCCAGTTCAAACTTAAACAAAGGTTATCTATTCAAAAGAGAGGAGGCACCCGTATCCAAGAATAAAGGGGTGTGATCCGACAAAAAGCACTCAAGCGTGCGGACCGTGACGAGAAGATACTTCTCTTCCCAACTATTTCCCATAAGCACTCTGTCTAGCACCTCAAACGTTGTTTTCCAAGGAATTAGCCCAAGTAAATTTACAGCCAAAGAGAGAAATTTCACGCATTTCTAAACTTTCAATAACTGCATTGAAAAAAAAGCCAGCAAGCATCGTATTTTTCTCCTCTCGCTTGCGAATGATATTAAAATCACCTCCAACTAAAAGGGAGAGGTATTCCCGACCACAAGTATTGGACAATTCCATGAGAAACCGTTCTTTATGAGCTGGTTGAGCTGCCCCATAAACCGAGAAAAGAATCCACTGAAAGCCATCTACCTTATTCTTGAGGTGGAACTTTAAATAAAATTCTCCAGTGTTGACAGAATGGATATCAAAGACCGCAAGATTAACCCCCATGAGAATAACCCTAGATTAACCTTGGGGGGAATCCAGCTCCACATGAAGTTATACCCTCCACAAAGATTTTTCAGAACCGCAGGCGAGTAATCATCTTTGCGAGTCTCAAGGATGGCTATGAAATCGAGATGTACTTCCTTCACCCACTCCAAAATTCATCTATGCTTAGTCAAGTCGAAAATACCTCTGCTATTCCAAAAAATTCTTTTCATTTGGCCCCTTTTGATTTTTAATAGTACAACCCACCTGAACGTGAGACTTTCATGGGTTACTTTTCTTACGGGATGCCAACACAGAAAGGGGTTGTGCATCCCTGTCTAGTGCGCCTTCCTCCCCCAAATCCAAGCAAAGGTGATCAATGGAGGATAAAGCCAACATTTTTCTTTCATCTCTTCCATTGACGTGTTCTCGATTTAAATCTGTGTCCGCTTCCGTAGCTGAATGGGCGGTCATGAGACGACCTACTTCAATTTTTCTCAACAAATTAACCAATGACATGACATCTGACTCATTAGAACCTAGCGAGATACCTACACGAGCCACATTAGAAACGATGGTAGAATGCGGTAATTGCGTAAAAGATGTACCAGTTGGTGCTTCAAGGTTCCTAGCAGCCGCCTGACGCTTGGCCTTCTCCATGATGTCGTCGGCGGCGTCCGACCGCATGCCAATGCGCTTGCTACGGCGAAGCTCAACCAGGAGCACGGGCGATGACGAAGTGCGACGAAGAGGCGCGTGACCATCTCCCGTAGGCAGCGAATGTGAGGGTGAGGAAGAAGCACCGCTGAAAACCGTGGCTTCATCGTCCCCGTGACGCAAAATCACAATGACAGATACCATATTTATCTTTCGATTAATCTTGTAGCAATTACGTGCATATATAAAATTCCGTTTGATATAACTGCAGATTATGATATTCTCGTTTTTTAATCAATTGTTTACTATTTTCGTGACTATCTTTTTCCAATAAACTATGAAATAAATTCAACACGATATATTTCGACAAACACAAATTGAGCCTCAAAACCCTAAAAAATCGATTTCGATGGGACACACTGATGCTTTCCTGTATATATCATGCATGGTGCGCCAAAAGATGATAACACTCTGGAACTCGACGAAATCGCAACTCACAACAGAAGGGCACATGAAAAGATCCCCTTTGGATTAATAGTTGGATCCTCCATTCGGGAGCAGTCAGAGCACAGCTAGGTGTCCACGGACAAACGAAAGAATCCCTGAGTGGTAGGGACCTCCCTTTCATTTGTTTTTTTGCAAAAATTGACAAGAATAATATGGATGATGTTGGAAAAGTTCCAAACTTGTTCTGGAGGAAAATGACGGACACAGCAAGAACAGGTGAAAGGACCATGGAAACGACGGGTATAAGACTTTTCGTTCTGTTGCGTTGCTATTGGCTTTGTAGAGTGACGCCGGCTTATCAATGATGCTGACCATCATCTATATCTTTGTGAAAGGGTAAAGATCGACGCTCTGCCAATAAGCTAGGAGGATCCTGACCATTGTCATAAAGCAAATACTCCGTTCCTTTTAAAATAGATGTCGTTTTAGACATAAAAATTAAGAGAATAAGTGAAATGTCAATATTCAAAGGCAATAAATGCTAGTATTACTAGTACTACTCTCATAAGTAATTACCTCATTTTCTATGACATTAATGTAGGGAAAAATAGAAATACAATGACCAAAACTGCATTGAAAGTGTAGAAGGATAAGTTTTGAGAAAATTTGAAAAGACTAAAAGAACATCTATTTTGAAGAAGTCTTTTACGGTGCCCGCGGATGAATATGAGACGTCAATTTCTAAAGATCCAATGGTGAAGATCAATCTATACTGTTGAATTTATGAATAGTATGTGTGATTCAGTTTAAGTAGTATGATGTAGTATATGGTCTTGAGGGGCAAAATTAGAAGCAATTATAAACGTCACAAGCACGGTGGTCATGTCCGCCGCCTTTGGAGGTGGTGGCGGCGCTCGCACTCCGACCGACGCCGGCACCACCGGGTTCGCCTGAGGAGGCCCTGCCACTCGTCAGGTCCATGAGCGCACCCAACCTGCCCCTCCAGGCAGCCATCAAGAAGAAGCCCTCTGGTGAGGTGCCCATCATGGAGGAAGAGGACGGTGATGCCAAGGGCGACGACGTGCGGACCGGAGGAGGAGGCTGAGCTGGAGCGGGCTCGAACAGGGGCAGCGGCTGCAACTCACGCGCCTGACACGTGCGGGGATAGGACGGGTAGACGAGGTCAACAAAAAATTGTCTAAATTACTCCTACCAATCAACAGTGAATCTGATTCAATACTACTCCATTCAAGAACTAGTAAAATGCACTGTAAAAAGTTTCATTTTGAAACAAAGGAAATATATGAAATGTTTATCACTTAGCTACCAGAAAAGATTAACACTCTGCAAACAGCATACGATTCTTGTAGCTACCACTAGTTTGTAGGAAATCCTACATCAAGTTAGACCGTGTAAGAACGAATGTTTCTTTCCATCCAAAATTTCTACGGAAGGCTTATGTTCATTTCATGCAGTATTGTTGAAACTTGAAAGCTGGCTGGAAGTAGTGAGCCGTTCCGCAATAGACAAGCTGACCCTTTTAGTTTCATTTTGGTCTTACTGAAGACTGTAGCACAATATATCGGATTCAAATTATACTGTCGTAGTTAATATCAAATAGCCGAATTGCCCACATAATTGCGCAGGTAGATACTAAACATATACATTTATGGTTTTAGAATAGTGTTATTTATTTTTCCCTAAAAAAAAGAATAGTGTTATTTAATAATTTTACTCTCTCCATTCAAAAACATAAACACACGTATCCCAAGATTCACAATTAGATCTATAATATGTTAGTTATGTGACACAAAAGTGATATCAACAACATATTATAGACACTACTATAAAAAAGGTCATCGCATACGGTTAAAAAAGCTCATCGTATATGGCTCTAGACTGTGTGCAATGTGCCCTATACAGACGGTTATTTCAAGTGGGAAAATGTCAAAAAAATATTTTTCGACACCCAGAACTCACCCTATACAATTGTGCATGCCACAAGTCACAAGTCACGTGATTATATCACGCGAAATACGTGCGCATGCTGGTTTGGAGACTCAAACCCATGACCTCTGCTAATATTTGGATCTTTTGACCCTTTCAATCTGAATCTTTCAGCTAATATTTGGACATTTAGATGGCTTCAAACGAGAAACTTGTCAACTGCAAAGTTGTAGATCTCGTCGAGATCTACAATTTTCATATAGACTTTGTCTCCATCTGACTCTATATGAAAAAATTATGAATTTCCGAAAATGAGCCATCGCACACGGTCTCCCGGAAAAAAACCGTGTGCGATATATTGCACGCAGTTCCTAGGAAACAACCGTGTGTAATATGTCTCACATCCCACAAGGGCTAATTTGCCATGGCACATCACACACAGGTCTGAAATGAAGACCATGTGTGATGTTCACATTGGTGACGGTTTAGGCCAAATCGTGGGCGATGAGGGGTTTTAAAAGACCTGTTTTATAGTAGTGAGATCTAATTGTGAATCTTAAGATATGCGCGTATCTTACATTTTTGGACAGAAGGAGTAATACTTATGACAGATACAGATGACCAGACATGGAAGCTCCCTCTAACCATGTTTTAATAAAATAACCGTTTAAATTTTCCACACAACTGTGTGGCTAAATACTTCAGTTAGCCGATCAGTCTCTTCTCTCGAATACATTCATTCTAGCATTTAAGCCCCATTTAGAACACAATATTTTTATATGAACTCCAGAGGAATAGAATTCTATAGAAATTTTTCCTATAAAGTACTTTGGATTGTAGGATTGACTTTAAAAAATTCATATAGGAATCTTTCCATTCCTCTACACTTTTTGGATTATAAACATCTATTCAGATCTCGTGTTTTCATTTCCTTTAAGAAATACAATGCAATATGTCTTTTTTGTCTCTCATCTTCTCTCTCTAATCCAAACAACTACGTTATACTCTTTATTTTAAAGTTAAAGTTCTTTTAGCTTTGGGCACAAGAATTACAATTGATGGTGAAATGGCAATATTGCCCTTTAATCTTTTTTTGCTCCCAAATGCAATTACGCATCATATTAGAGCACGTAATATTTATTGCATTGAAAAGACAAACTAAGATGCTTATGGTTAAAAGTGCATTGGAAGTGTAAAATGACTTATATTTTGAGAAAAGTTTAAGAGACTAAAAAACCTTCTATTTGAAACGGAGGGAGTACAATTCTTGTGTTTTCAATTCCTATAGGAATCTGTGAGACATAATATCTAGTTTCTGTAATTTTTCTATTCCTATGTTTTGCTCTAAGCAGACCCTAAATTTGGTTCTTGAGTACGTGTCATTATGCCAACCCGAGATAACTTTGCACCAATCTTTCTTTTGCATATGCATCTGTTTGTCTATTCCAATGCCATTTATTACTATGGACTAGAGTAGCACACAATATTCAAGTGTAATAAGTGGCCTAATAAGGAGGATAAGGGCAGTCACAATGCTCTACCATGTACTATATCTAAATCATGCCACCTAAGCAAAAATCTGACGTGGCACCATATTTAATGAGGAAAGAGAGAATAACCATATCTTAATCTAGATATGGATCTTAGCACCAAATCCAAGACATCTCATGATTTTTCTCTCACAAAACACATTAAATGACAGCTCTTTTAGATACAACACTAAGATACAACCCATTAAGCAGGTTGTATCTAATGCAATAAGATACAATGCATTGGGAGTGCCCTAATACAGAGCTTTTTACACGCGCCTTGGTTAAAGTGCAAGTTTCTAAAACGCCATGCATTTAGGAACGGACAGGAAAATACATATGCTTCTGTATAAAAGTAGAGATATATTCCTTGTCATCTAAAATGTAAGTAGTTTTAGACTTGGTATGGTCTCTAAAGTGACACTTCGGCCATCAATTACTTCAAAAATATATTGCTTCAAATAAGATAATTATATATTATGAAAGTATATTTCATTATGGATCTAGTAGTACCAATTTATTATTGTCGATGTTGGTAATTATTTATATATTAATAATTAAATTTAAAAATATTTGATTATTGAGATTCTAGAATGCCTTACATTTTGAATACAAAGAAAGTATACGCTATGCAACTCTAATGATTATGTAAATACGGGAGGGTTGCTAGAATGGTTGGGTCATTTGGAAGATGGACAGCTTTGTGAATGGATACGTACCTGCTCCGGGATAATGGAAGATTAAACTTCCGACCTTTGTACTCTAGGAATGCACAAAGCAGCTGCCCCCCGATGCATGTATCGCTACATTGCATTATTGGACAAGAAAAGGGGGAGAAATTCTCCACATCGCTTGGACTTCATGAGCGTGGAAGTGGATAAGGAGCTACGGGCGAGGTGGAGTCTCCGGTTCTGAAGACGCTAGTGATCTCTTTTGTTATCGCGCGAGCAGGCGTGTGCTGCGACGTGTTCTTGTCCGAAAAGGGTTCTTGATGTCCTTTTGTCTACAGAACTCATGCTTAATTTGTCGCTATTTTTATTTTTCATAATACTTTTTCCTCTGTAGAACGGTAAGGTGTGCTACCTTTTCCCCGAATGTACCCACTCAGATCCGGTGTGGTTTCATTTCGACCAATGGAACCTACGGGGCAGGGCCTTGCTCCTATTTTATGAAGGAACGATAATGTTGGGGTAGGGGTTCCCGCGCTAGCCCGTTTTTAAAATCTTCCGCATTTGTCGCCAAAGACCACACTGACACCGTCAAGGGCAGCCTCAGTCTTCGCCGTCATCGCAACCTCGACGTCCATCATCGTCGAAGTCCATGTCGTCGATACCACCAAAGGCAACCTCGACGTCCGTCATTGTCGAGATCTACGTCGATGACGCTAAAATAAGAACTACGCCAACGTCGCCAATAATCGTTCCGATGTCCGTCGCCGTCAGGGTCTGCATCGGCATTGTCAAGGATTACGTTGACGTGCTTGGGAATTCCTCCGAAGATGCCAGAGAATATTCTCCAGAGATGCCCGGAATATTCTCTCAAAATATCTTCTATGCATGGGCAATGACGACTACGCCCTTGTAAAAGTCCCTCTCGTGTGAGGGCAAAACTGTAATCTCACATTCTCCATCCTCGAGCCCTATAAATACCCCCCTAGGGGTAGAGAAGAGGGGAAGGATTTCTTATAATCCTGATTCTACACTTCAATAGAAGAGTGACTTTCACCTCATCGTACACCAGAGGGGTTTCGCCTCCTCGTATACGGCTCGTGTTTCACCCTGTCGTACGTGTTTCGTTCTTCAGCTCGACGGACGTTCGGAGGGTCGATCATACTCGCTCGTACTCCTCGTGCACCATCGACGGTCGCTGTAGCCGTTCGGGGGTGCCACAAGTTTACTGTCTAGACTTGTATCTACGACAGATAACAACTTGAATATATCCAAATAATCTGCACTACTATAAAATGAGTAATTTCATAGAACTTGATATATTTTATATATACTATCACAAAGCTTCATATGTAAACAACAATTTCACAAAACTCCACATTTAAGTGCACTTTGCAACAATTTCTATTTGTGCCCTTTTTATTCTGGTCAATGTGGGAATTTCTTACATTTATTTACATTTTTCTCTCATTAACTGAGGAATATCTAGCCTCTGGAGTAAACATGGAAGCCTCTTTTGACATTAGTTTATGTAGTATCATTATTATAGATAGATAGATGTCACATATCTAATACTACTTTTGCATCACCAATCAACTGAAATGAACGCATGTAAAAACGTAGACATACGCCCAGCTCCGAGGACACACTTCTACGTCATTTCTCTGGAAGACACATGATCTAGAGCACTCTTGTCTTCCAAATGCCTAAATATAAACCGGACTAAATTACTGGGGCGCCCACCAACATCGCCGAGCCCCGGAACACAAAACCACCGCTATTTATAACCCTCCCCTCCTTAGCAGGCGCCGGAAATTTCTTAGAACGAGTATGATCGGAGAGAGCGCTCGCGCAAAGTGATCGGTCGAAGCAGATGCAAAAGATTTGATCTTTGCGACGAGCAGCTCCGCGCATTCGATCTGAGCTCTGAGAGGGCGTCGATGTTTTGGTCTGCGTGTGCTCCCTTTTGTTTGCTTGCATGAGCAGAGGATGCGGGTGCTGGAGGAGGACATGCTCCCGTCGACGCCGGGGAAGGTGAAGATCGAGCGGGCGGGGGCGATGAGCCGGCAGCTGCACCGGTGCTTCGCGTCGACGGGGACCATGTTCCTGTGGGCGCTCTTCCTGGTGGCGATGACGGCGACATACCTCAGCTTCCACTCCTTCGTCGACACCTCGTCGCGCTACTTCGCGGCATCGTGGGGCGGGCTGCACTGGGAGCGGCAGATCCGGGCGTCGGCATCGCCCCGGCGGCCACCAGGTTCGGCGGAGGGCGCCGGGCTGTCCGTACTGGTGACCGGCGCGGCCGGGTTCGTGGGCACGCACTGCTCGCTCGCGCTGCGGAAGCGCGGCGATGGCGTCGTCGGGATCGACAACTTCAACAAGTACTACGACCCGTCGCTGAAGAAGGCCCGCCGCGCGCTGCTGGCGTCGCACGGCGTGTTCGTCGTCGAGGGTGACATCAACGACGGCCGCCTCCTGACCAAGCTCTTCGACGTCGTGCCCTTCACCCATGTGCTCCACCTCGCCGCGCAGGCCGGGGTCCGGTACGCGATGGAGAACCCGGCATCGTACGTGCACTCCAACGTCGCCGGCCTCGTCTCCCTCCTCGAGGCGTGCAAGGATGCCGACCCGCAGCCGGCCATCGTCTGGGCGTCGTCCTCGTCAGTGTACGGCCTCAACGACAGGGTCCCGTTCTCGGAGGCGCACCGCACCGACCAGCCGGCGTCCCTCTACGCCGCCACCAAGAAGGCCGGCGAGGAGATCACCCACACGTACAACCACATCTACGGCCTCTCCATCACCGGCCTCCGCTTCTTCACTGTGTACGGGCCATGGGGCCGCCCGGACATGGCATACTTCTCCTTCACCCGCAACATCCTCCAAGGGAAGCCCATCACCGTGTACCGCGGGAAGGACCACGTCGACCTCGCCCGCGACTTCACCTACATCGACGACATCGTGCGGGGGTGCCTCACCTCCCTCGACACGGCGGGGCGGAGCACGAGGACGGGGGGCAAGAAGCGCGGGCCGGCGCCGTACAGGATCTTCAACCTCGGGAACACGTCGCCGGTGACGGTGCCGACGCTGGTGTCCATCCTGGAGAGGTACCTCCGCGTGAAGGCCAAGAGGAACGTGGTGGAGATGCCCGGCAACGGCGACGTGCCGTTCACGCACGCCAACATCAGCCTCGCGCGCGAGCAGCTCGGATACAAGCCCACGACGAGCCTGGAGATGGGGCTCAAGAAGTTCGTCAGGTGGTATCTCTCCTACTACGGATACAACCGGGGAACCCACACCTTCAAGAACTCGTGATTAGAAAGAATTGTTTTTGAAACGAATTTTAGAAAGAATTGTAGTAAATATATACGATTCTTTTCTTTTTTTACTTGGGTGGGACTGACACTCTCTGATCAAGATTTTCTTTTTAAAATATTTTTTTTCCAAAATTTCCGAAATAATACTAGAAGCAAAAAAAACTACAAAACTGGCTTCAATCGCCGCTAGCCGTGGTGATTTGGACGCAACCGCCATACGGCGTGGCAATATGATCCAATCGCCGACCGTACTGGTGATATTTATGGCAATCGCCAAGGGGGATGGCGATAAGGAGCAATCGTCAAAGCGCTTGACGATAGACAGTTACTCCCTCGCCAACTCGCAATCGCCGTGCCACGTGGCGCAATCGCCACGGGGGGGTGGCCATTACCCCCTGATAAGGCTGCGCCGTAGCCACCCGAGAGGGAGAGAGGAGGAGGATTTTGGGGCTGCCACGGAGGAGAGAGTAGGGGGGCCTCGGGTAGGGAGCGAGAGAGGGAGAGGAGAAGGTAGAGAAGAGGAGATAGAGAGGGAGGAACTGTGGGGTATTTCTAGAGCGATTTGGAGGTATTTTTTTGAATGTTTCACTGTTCATTGTAGCAATTTTATATTTTTAGTAGTAGGTTTAATAGTAGATCTAGAATTAGGGGTAAAATTAGGGTAGAATTATTCGTAGTATTTAGATCTCATAATGTGTAGAAGTAGAGTAGTATTTGAAATAGAAATTTATGGTACATTAGGTAGATGATTAGTTCTGAACAAATAGAGTAGCTATATGATTTGTTCAGAACAAAGGGTAGATTAGGTAGATGATGTGCAAATCGACATCGATTTAGAAGTAGCAAGTCAACATCAATTTAGAGGTTGAACATTTACATTTTTTATTTAGTTCAATAATAATTTATAATATTTGTGTGTAGAAAGTAGTATATATAATTTTAGATGTACCCACTTGTACTATATTTAGAAATCGAGTAGAACATTTTTTTGTGCATGGAAGGATCTCAGACTGTAAAGGCTAAAATATTATGTTTTGGATGACAGGAATGTCAGAACTTGTCGAATTTGTAGTTTACTATGGTGTTGGTACCATCCGTACAGATAAGTCTGGTTCTGTCGATCTTAGTAGCTTTCAACAAACGAAATTAAATATGCAAGATCCAGACAAATACCCTTTTGAATTCCATTAAAGAATGGTTCACATGGGTTTTTGGTCTTGATCCAGTGGTCGCAAATGTAACCTTGCAGGCATATTTCAGCAAGTCTTGCAAGCATATCCAATAGGATTTGTTCCCACTAAATCTGTCCGAAGATTGGCAGGCTTGGTTGGGAGTAAGTAAGACACGCAAGGGTTTCCATTATCTGTTAATCCAAGCAGTACCAAAGATGGTGTCATCTGAAGAAGCGGGAGGCAGAGACAATGGAGTTGGATAGAATGGCATCGCGACAGAGGAAGTTATTGGTGAAGAAGGCACTATAGTGGAAGGCGTTGGACCTTCCGCTGGACCTTCGGCTCCAAGAGCTATTGAGTACCTGAACGGTTCGGTGGA
Source organism: Stipa capillata (assembly GCA_019208055.1). Classification (NCBI taxonomy): domain Eukaryota; kingdom Viridiplantae; phylum Streptophyta; class Magnoliopsida; order Poales; family Poaceae; genus Stipa; species Stipa capillata. The sequence goes on from JAGXJF010002223.1 coordinate 155,279, forward strand.
CGAGGGGAAGATATGTCAAGAGCTAGTGCAGATCATGGAGAATGATGATACCGTTGCTAGAGAGGAACAGATAAATGTCGAAGATGGTAGCAGCGAAGAGGATGAAGCTGACAATGACGAAGGAGGACACGATCCGATTCTTAGTATGTGGAACACAGACATGTCCATCATCATGAATGTTGAGGGTGGAAGTGATGATAGTTATTCGTACAAACCGAACGAGATTGCGCAAGGTGCATCCTATGGTACGAAGAAAGAGGTGAAAGAGGCGGTGAAGCTTTGGGCGATGTCGACACAGAGGACATTTGGAGTGCAGAAAAGTTGTTAGAGATCAGTACTCAATGAAGTGTAAGTCTGCTCGGTATGAGGGCTACGTGCATGCGTCCCTGAGGAGTATGAAGTGCAGTGGGTCATATGAAGGATGATGCCACACACATGTAGAATAAACAGTGTTCCTGACACCCATCGGAATATCAGTGCAGAGCTTGTGGCTGGGTTGATGTATCACAAGATAGTGAAGAATATCTGCATTCCAGCATAGTTCATACATACATCTATAGAAAGCAAATACCGTATAGCATAAGTTATTCCATGGCATGGAGGGCTAAGCAGCTTGCATTGGAGCGGCGGTTTGGGACATTCATCGATTCATATCATAACCTGCCATATTTGTTGGACACACTTGAGAGAGGAACGATGGGACATATGTTTGCTGTCTCGAATTGCCCTCTCCGGACATGCCTGAAAAATATGTTGAATGGTGCTTTCTGGTGCTTCGGCACATGCGTGAAAGCTTTCAGACATTGTCGTCCGATTATTTGTATTGATGGGACTTTCATGATATGCCAGATGAAGGGGACACTATTTACTACCATTGGGGCAGACAGAAATGATTAGATAATGCCGTTGGCAATAGCCTTCGCTGACTGTGAGAGCTACGATAACTGGTTGTGGTTCTTTGTTAGCTTGAAAAAAGAAGTTGTGAAGGATCATCCAAATGTATGTGTTATTCATGACCGGGATTGCCAGGCTGCTGCTTGCAATTCACAATCTTCAGTAAGGTTTAGTGAAGACAAGGGAGGGGGAGGATTTGTCAGAAGATTCTAGTTGGTATGACATAAGGAGTTGGTGGTGCACGCGCCACCTAGCCGCCAATTTCTACCGGCAGTTCAAGAACAAATAGTTGATGAACCTTTTTAAAATATTATACAAACAGAACCAGTCTAAGAAGTTTGACGAGTACTGGAGCAGACTTGACGAGTTCACGAAGGAGGTTAGAGAACATAACCCTAGGGAGGTAACATACAGGCTTTGTAACTTTCTAGGAGTTGACGATCCAAACACTAGGAGGAAGGCTTCAAACATAGTAAAGTGCTTCTCGGATTGGATCAGTAAGGAACCACTAGAGCAGTGGTCGCTCCTCCATGACATTGACGGTTCTAAATACGAAATCATGACTAGCAATCTTGTCGAGGTTTACAACTTTGTTCTTAGGGGGTACACAGTTTACCCCTGGTGGCCATCGTGGAGGGTTCGCTGCACGACACAATAAGGTACTTTCAGGAGAGGCATGCAAAGGTTGTCTTGTATATGGAAAAATTCGGTGGAACGCCTTACTGTGCTAAGACAATGTTGTTTATTGAGGAAAAGGCCAAGAATGGGCAAATGCACAAGGCCAGACACACAGAAAATGTGCAATGTATGTTGGAGGTCTATTTGAAGCAGAAGAGTGGATTTGGGGTTTGCACACAGGAGATAACTCAAGAAGTTACTTTCCACGTCTAACCTGATACAGATCATGTGTCGCCTCAAGTACCAGCTAGTCTGCTAGACTACCTCCTCGATAATCCTGACACTCATGGCTTCACCTTTCACGACGAGGTGGACGAGCTGATTCCACCTGGGCAGTCCAGCATGACGCAGCAGACTCAACCACCGTTGCCTACGCAGGATACATAGGACCACAAGGACGAGGACCCGACGCTACGGGTGGACAGGGCTCATAGAGCGGGAGCGGGGCAGTCTAGGCTGAGTTACTCACCATCACTGATTAGGAAGAGGGGACGATGAGGCTAGGCAGGTCATCGACTTGCGTATTATCCTTTCTTTTAGTACATTTTATTGTACAGACAATTCATATTGTATGAAATAATGGGCTTCCATTTCTTCTATTCACTGCTAGATATTACTACATAGTGATCAATGATCAAGAGTAGACTAACATATTAATATCCAAATCCGATTACATAAGCATAGGTTATAAAGCCACATTACATAGCCACATTCATAGTTGTTAGAACTACCACAACTCGGTTACAAATATCATAGGTAGAACAAGCAACTATTCGCTAGCACTTCTAATACGACTACATGAAGTCATCTTCGTTATCACTGGCGAAGAGCCCTGGATCGGCGGCTTTGAAGCAAAAAAACTTTGAAAAGTCCTCATCACTCAACTCGGTACACACCTTTTTCGATGAACTGGATGCGCTTTTATCCTTTGATGATCCAACATCTTTTTTGGATGTGCACCCTCATTTTGACAAAGGGGGGAGTCCAGCAAATATGCGTTCTTCTTCTTCAAATGTCCTCTTCATTAAGTGTCTCCTACTAGCAAATGGATCTCTCCAGAATCGGTCCACCCATCCAAAGTTTGCGATCCTGCAGTTGAGCAACCCTACATCCTCCGGATGTGCCTATACACCAAGAATGTAATCTAACAAACATAAACGGTACATGAAAATGCTTACGAATCTTGTACAAAGGAATTGTAGTAACCCTTATGTGCTTATTATACTGAGATTCTGTGATACTTATTGTCACACTCCAGTTTTTCAAACCCTGCAAAGCATGGCATTACATTAAGCTGACTAAATCTAAATCATGCACGGCACCTAACATGAAATAATATTCATCAAAATCCTAATAAATTTCCCAAGATTAATTTTAATTATACTAGGCCAAATATGCAAAAATATGAGGACCTTCAATTCAAAAATATTAAAATAATTCAAATACCGTTTTGAGCTGTTTCTAAAAAATTAGCAAAACCCTAAGTCTGAGACTTCAAAAAAACACCAAAAATCATGGAGGGTATATTTTATCCCATATATCTCGAAACCAAGCCTAGGAATTTTTTTCTCTTTTCAAAAATTTCAAAAAAAATTCATTTCATTTAAGCCCATTTTGAATTTGGCCCAAGTTTCACTAATTTAAACACCCAAAAACTTTCATAATTTTTGGAGGACCTCCTCTCCTTATATACAACCCATTTTTGCAAAGAAATACATTATCTTCTACTCAAATTTTGACCACGAACATTCAGTCAAGGGGATCATAGTTCATGCGCTATTGTCTCCGTCTTTTCTCTGCGGATCCATTCTCTTGTCTTCTTTCTTTGGTCAGCTTCCTTCTTTAAGCACAACAGCCTGCAGTGCTCCCCTGCCATAGCAGTAGTCAAGCCTCCCCTCTCTTCCTTCTTATCGATATTTGACCACACAAAACCCTAGAAACCATTATTTGCTATGTACGAACTTCACAGCACGTGCGAGCTAATTAACTCCTCTACCTCCTTCTCCTCTACTTAAGCCAAGCAACTCCTCTCCCTCATAATTCTCGACTAGCCCGAGCTCATTTTCTCTATCTGTTTTCCATCTACTAGCCTCCCTTTCTTCCCCATAAAATTAGCTCCCCTCTATATATGTTTGCCCAAGGCTGAGCTCTACCTGCTTTCTTCTCCCAAGCTCCAAGTTGAAGCACATCGCCCCGAGCTCCCTCCTATTCCTTATCCTCTCCTTCGTCCCTACTCGAGCTGCATTTTTTTCCTCTCACCCAGTTTCCTCTCCTGGCAGAAACCTCAAAAATCTATGTCTTCTCCGTTGTAACTCCGATCGAATCAATTCTTTCTCCGATGATCTCAACTATCCATTAAGGTGACTTTGATAATTTTTGAAAGGTTTAAAATTTCAATTTTGAAAATATTTCAAATATGTATGCTATGTTGATACATCTTGCTCAAGATTAGCCCCGGACAAATCAATTCTTTTACCTAAAAATCTTCTAAAGAAAAAAATAATAGTAAATCTAGCATGATGGGCTCAGTGGCACTTTAAAACTTTGATTCCTTTAGGTAAAGCTAACAAAAATCATGATGTGCTTCAAAACCTTTACCTTGCTAGGGTATATATATACATGCAATCTCTTCCATAACACCTAATACCTCATGGTATCTGCATCTTCTTCTCTTACCATGTCATATCATTTGAATCTTATTTGGATTTCCTTGGCTTGGTTGTTTATTCGACTCTCTCCCGACGTGTAGTTGACGGAGTGAGGTACGTGCGCCAGGAGGATCCGGAATCCCCCCGTGTCAGGAACAGAACCAGGAACTGCCAGGCAAGCATTTCCCACCTTGACCATGTTGAAAGCTATATGTGATAAACTTAAGTATTTTGCTTGCAAACCTGCATGCTATGTTTGTAACAATACTATGTTAAATAAGAGTAGTTATGACCTATAGATGCATTGTCAAGGATCCAACCTGAAATACTTTTGTAGCCCTAGTATTAGACGCTGGACATTGTAATTCTGGTGAGGTACTAGACATATAGGCTGTAAGCCAAGCTTAGTCCCGCTCTAGAATAAAACTCCAAAACTTTTACGGGGTTGGAAATTACTTTTGGTTCAGAAAAACAAAACCCTTGGGGTGACGTGAGTCGCCCAGGGCAAATGTTGAAAATATGTTTACCAAAAATTCAAGATAAAAGCGGAGATGATTTTGATTCGGGTAAGAATTTTAAAGGCAGTTTGGGGATGTTGATGTAGCATGTGGTGGCATGGTTGTCGAGATTGAGTATGGAGTCTTGCTCGAATCAACCAAAGACCGAGCCTAAATGCCGCTAAACCAAGTTCACCATGTACGTCCACATGGCCTTTGTGGGAAGGACTTGGCTTATTATCCTGTCGAGTACTAGTGTCTAGACCCGTGAGCAGTAGGAAGAGAGTGCTAGATAGATTGGCATCCCTAGAGGACCTCCGCAAGACTTCGTAGGAAGTTGTTCGACACAAAGGTAAGTCCACTTCGGGTTGTGGGTCAGGAGTCACCGAACACAAGCGGAGACTGAGTAGATCTTACCTAGCGGGTCCAGCTCTGGCACAAAAATGGGTGAAAGGTCTCGTTGTAATAACCCTGCCGATACATCTCGTGAAGTGTATTCGTAGCGCTCGGCAAAAAGGGGGCTTACATCTTGTGGGTAAAACCGTACAACCTCTGCAGAGTGTTAAAAATCTATTCGAATAGCCGCGTCCTCGGTTATGGACATGAACTGGCAAGACCACATATTGGTTAGACTGAGTTTTGTTTGTGAAAACCTAGGAAAGGGGACTAAGGAAGTGGGCATGACATGTCCACAGAGTGCAATTTACGCTACAAGGCGGGTAGCAAGAAATTGCAGAAGAAGGGCCTAGTCGTACTACAAGGGGTAGTACGAACATTTACCGGGAACTTTAGATGGCGGTAGGCGAAGCTATCGGGCTGAGACAAGAAAAGGGAGTAGTAGAAACTACCACATATGATAATATGATCATTTGAATTACTTTCAATTTCAAAACTGACTTAGAATCTACTATTCCTATATTTAATTGAAAACTTACTTTTCCGCACAATATGTGACCTAGAATAGAGCTGCCTCCTTTGAATCACACCCTGCATAAAATATAGCCGTATTACTCTCCTGTGGGACTTGCTTGCGAGTACACTCAATGTACTCACCTAGCTTGTTGATGTGGCTAGGCGAAGAGGAGTACCACTCCGACGACGACGACAGTGATTTTGAAGGCTAGGGCGTTACCCCAGTCAGTTGCCTGTGGTTGGCATATTGATGGGCAACCAACCACGTATATCTCTTCCTTGTAGTTTTATTTAGCCAATCGGCCTGTTTGTATGAATAAGACCATAATGGTTATCGTGTAATGAACTCGGTAATGTATGACCTCGGTATCAAGTATCTTGTGTGTATTGGCCACTGATCATGGGACCAATAAGGGGTTTATCCGGCCTTAAAACTGGGCACGCCACATTTATCATTCCTCCCGACCATTCTTCTCTCATGTACTTCGTCCCGGGTAGTTTTCTAAGCTCGCTTGCTCTCTCATATATCTTGTGGAACTCTCGCAAACCCTTGCGCATCTGCTTGTAGGTAAGTCCAGGGAAACCCCTTCTCGCTAAAACCTCTCCAATCCCACGCGTATGAACTTTCTCGAAGATCTGTGAACGAAGAATTCTACAAGCGTACTTCCTCTCTTGCGCAGCTCTAAGAAGTTCGTGGTCCATTCTCACGATCCAAACAACTGACATCTAGCAATTTGCACAAAAAATTAATGTGGCAGAAAACACAACTTGTAGATCTCTATGTTTCTACGCATATGAGCAAGGAAAAAAATTACGAAACTTACTTCCATCATTGCTATCCATCTACGAACTAGTTCTTCTCCTCTCAAATAAAATCAACCTACTCAGGAAGATCTCCTATTTTTCAGGAAGAACTCAAGGAGGATTTCTGAGAGAGAAACTGCCTAGGATTTGTTCATCTTTATAGCATCAGAGGGGAAAATCGCCACACATTGTGGCGATTTGGGACCAATCGCCATCCCTTGTGGCGATTACACGAAATCGCCACCAGCTGTGGCGATTGGACTCAAATCGCCAACCAGATTGATTTCGGAATGAATCATCGATGCGCCTAGCGATAGGGCCCAATCGCCACGCCGCCTAGCGATTGCTTCCAAATCGCCATTGCCGGTGGCGATTGAGGACACTTTTGTAATTTTTTTGTATCTGGTATTATTTCAGAAATTTTGGAAAAAATAATATTAAAAAAAACTCCTCTGATCAGAGACTGACCTAGGGTTTAATCTTCTGGGGAAATACAAGGAAGAATTATTTTGTTGGTGAGGGGAGAAGGGAATGGGAAAAAGAAGCGAACTGAATGGAGGATTTGTATTTTCTACTGTAAATTGGATTATTAATAGATTATTTTAAAATGATGTAGAATATCTGTAACTGAAAGTTTGATATTTTTATCAAGAGTAAAGTAGATCCCTAAACTCTAAAACTGCAGTTTTGCACCTTCTAAACTTTTATAAGTGGATTGCTGGAGATCCAAACTTGCTTTGCTGGCTCCGAATGTTTACATGTCATGTTAATGTTGATCATGTTGATGTGGCATCCCCTCAAAATTAGACCTACATGTGCTTGTCAGCCCCATTCTCTTCTCTCTCCCTCTCCCCATTCTCCCATCTATCCCTCTCGATCCCTCTCCTCGTGCTCTCTCCAAATCCCACGCCAATGTCGCTCCAAGCCAGACGTCAAAGAGCCACCAACAGCGGGAGTCGTCCCTTCGTCGTGCACAGTGGCGTAGCTCGAGCCCAGTCAGAGAAGGGGCCAAAGGACAACGCTGAAATAAATAAGAAAGTTTCATGTGATGATAATTGAGCAAAGCAAGTAGATTGTCTTCGTTGCTGCTCGCTGGAGGAGGGAAATAGCAGCAGGGGTGGCCAACTATGGGCTAATAGGCCAAAATACTAGGGCAAAGTCACTGCGCTAATTGAAGAAGAAAATTTTGGCTGCGAGAGCAGAGCAACAGTGGCGCCATAGCGATATGATCACTTGCATGTCCACCCTCGTAGTTCTTCTCTTCTCCTTTTTTTCACAAGTAGGGCCTTTGCAGTGCCCCGAATCATCGGGAAATCGAGCGGCCACATATTCCTTCCTATGCGGCTCCAGTGTGCGCTATCTCATGCTCCTGTAAATTGGATTACTTTATTTTACGTTTTCTCTTGATAGTTTTTTATAAGTAACTAGGATTTGTTGTGGATGTGAGGGAGTGTCTCTTTCCCTTTAATCATGCGAGAGAATGAAATTGCTTGTTGACGAGGCCCAGGATGACGGCGGGTGCAGTACGGTCATCTTCCTCTCAAATGTTAAACGTTTGGTGCTTTTGCGCCAACCGATGACATAGGACATGGGAGCAAGATAAAAACATCTCCCATGGTATCGCTGTAGCTATCCAATGTGGCTTTTGTGTGTTCTTGACTTGCTGGTCCACTGTAATGTGATGAACGTGGGATGTAATTTTGAGCCTCTCTTAGACCTTTTGAGCTACAACACATTGGTGCACGCCCAATTATTAGCCATGATTGGAACACCCTTTTGGATGACCACGGTGATCAAGAATGCCGTTGATAGGGGAGGAAATTACTGTTAGGAGCCGCCACCGCTAAGAACCATAGCCAATTCGGACCTTCGTCACCTCTTCACCGGTTCCTCGTCCCTCTTGTCCGGCAATCTCGTCGGTATTGAATCGGTCAAGGATCGTGGATTTTTTGAAGTATTGTTTGATTTCTCAGCTTCATCTCTTTATCTTACTAGATCGATTTTTCTAGTCCTTGTTTTTATCCAGTGAGTTGTTTGTTGGATTTTATTTACTTGTGATAAGTTTTATTAGATCGACTCACCTTGGATGACAACAGCAACACCTACTCTAGAAATCGAAACCAGGTCGAGTTGAGTGCAAATAAAGTATCTCTCATTTCCTTTGGAGAAAAAATATCGCCATTGAGGCTTAGGTCCTACACATCAATAGAGATCATGGACAATCTAATTCGCATTGTTGCTGTCATCGGCAATCAAGACACCGTTGTGAGGTACGGAGTCGATGGCAAGGAAGATAAAGCAATCTAGCATGTTCATCAACTCATAGACTTGATTGTAATATGTTGTTCTCCCTATTGGTCAATCTAAAAGTCAGATGCCTATGTACCTTACTCATTGAATTATTAATATAAATCATAGAGTACTTTTCTAGGGAAAAAAAGAACGCCGTTGATAGGGACTAAACCAATGTTGTGAAAAACAGAATACGGTCGGTGGATAATCAGGACCGGGAAATCATGCTATGCCGTTAATTTCATTGATGTGTACGGCATGAAATGCAAAAACTTTCGAAAGCTCCCTGCGTGTAAGAAGTGTTTCTTGCGTGCCATACGGCCATAAATTGCTGAAGCAGAGCGCAAGTAGCTGAGCTCAGATCACCACTCTAGTTTTTATGTGTTGCGGACAGGAAGCAGGGTAAGCTCGCGGGAGCACGGGCAAGTGGCGCGCAACCTCGCGGACGGAACCGGCCAGATCGGCGAGGGGGTTGGGAGCTAGAACGCGGAGAGGCCGTGGTAGGCTGTGCGCGCGGCGCGGAGCGGCTGCCGATGTCGCCCAGTGCCGAGTGCCGACCTGCATGGCTGCACGTACGCCACGCGCGATGCCGCCCACTGGGCAATCGCGCTCGTCTTCCCCGCAGGTCACCCGGCCGTCACCAGGCAGCGTGTACGTGTGCTCGCATGTCATGTCGGTAAGACGAGTCCGCCATGGGCTTATGCAAAGAGACCGGCCAAGGCCCAAGCTACGGCAACACCCAGTAGGCAGGGGAGCCGGCAACATTAGTAAAACGAAATGCTGACCGAATTCGCGGAACAACATTCAGGGCTCATTTAATTTGCAGGATTCTAAAAATATAGGAATAGAAAAAAAACAGGAATAGAATAGGAATACGGGCGTAAAACAGAGGATTACAAAACGTAGGATTTTGTGCTCGTTTGATTCGCAGGATTCTAAAAATGAGGTTGGAGTGGATTAGAATCCTTCAAAATTCCTATGATTTTATGGGATTCAAGAAATTTTTCTCTATTTATCCTTTGTTCCATTCCTTTGAATCAAAGAGATGAATAGTGCCACCAAAGGAAAATTTTCTATTCCTAGATTTTTCCTCCATTTTTCCTATGAATCAAAGAAGCCCTTGGCTAGAGAACTCTTGGAATATCGGTGGTTTCTTCTTCTTCTTTTTATCATGCACCGACGACACCCCCGCTTCTAGCTCCGGCCCTTCACCATGTATGGATTAGGATGTTTTTATGTCAGTCATGTCAAAGGTAGACAGGGAGATCCATCGGATGTCCAAAGAATTAGGGCTTCGTATAGAATGCATGAAACGGTTTATTCCCACAGATTTTTGGGGAAAACTCGTGAACTGGTTTTGGGGAAATTGATTACTTCTATATAGAAGATCCCAGTAGAAGTTCAGTTGTATTGCGAAATCACGAGGCCATACGCGGAAGCGTAGATCTAAACCGAGAACACCGTAGAATTGGCAATAAGAGACACAACGTTTTTAACATGGTTCAGCCGTGAGGCATACATCCACGGGGCTTGACTACAGGTGCTCCTCCTCATCTATTAACTCTCTTTCAAGTTACATTTGTTAGCTTAGTTATATTGTGTGGTGTCTTCCTCTTTATATAGGAGGCCTAGGATATTTGAGTCCGACTCTGACTCTACCCGTATCCTACTAGGACTCCCCGTAATACCCTAATACAAAACTACGACTTCTCTAATCCAACTTGTAACCTACATGTACACATCTTCGGCACAAACTCAACAAACTCCACCTTGGCGAATATGCCCTTCACCACCTTGAAGCCGTCTTGTGTGAACCTCCGTACACTTTGGACTTTGAGATTCACCTTTGTAGCTCAATGACCTGAACCACCGATGAGACTCCATTGCAACTTCCTTCTTCACTCATCACTTGAAACTGAAGAAACTTTGCAGCCATATCCTGAGTCATCTCACTTAGTCAAATTCGCAGTTGTCTCATCCTTTCCTTAGATAGTCTTTCCAGACCATCTATGTCTGTCATGCATCTTCAGCCGCACACCTCGCCACAATTCCAACAGCCCTGGTCGAAGATCTCCTAGATAGCCAGCCCACACTTCTTCCAACCCTGCTGCGTTTTTCCTCCATCAATTTGTCCACAATTGATGCCGAGTCTCGCGCCTCACCTCCGGACCACTTGTCCTCCGGATCACCTGTTCTCCATATTGGCCACAGGCTTCAACTCCTGATATCTCGTCCCTTGAAGATTCTCACAGCCCTCCTTATATAGCAGTCCTTGGACTCTCAAATCCAAGCCGGACTGAAAGATTATCTAGGCCCCTAAATGGTTTTGATGGTTAATGGCAACTCAAACTGGAATCTAATGTTTACAATGAGTGTAAACAGGATTAATAGGTTCCAGAAAGAAGTATTATCAAGGAAAGGATGACCACCAAAAAGGGTACAAAGGTAGTTTCCAGGACAAGGGGATGGCTGTGCTAGGCAGCTGTGCCACAGCTGTGAAGAAGCCGGTGCTGTGCAAGGAGTTGCAAGCAAGACGATGGTGGCTTGATGCATCAAGGGCCGTGACTGCAGTTGGTGGCAAGTAAAGCCTAGATTTGCTAGTTTCCTTGAGTCCATAGTAAACACCCGTACTACCAAGAGGGATGAAGCAGTAATGATCTATGGAGGTTCTTTTGCTCAATGCTCAGAGTGTTGGACAGTGGCACTGATGCTTTAAGGTCAGTCGCCTTGTATCAACAGTTTTGCACAAGTGTGAAACTGACTTGTGCTAGCACTCTGCAGTGCTAGCGGTAAAAAAACCTTAGAGGTTAGAGTCACATGTGTGACACAGCTGTGTCACAGGTGGTCTAGTGCTCTATGACTCAGCTACATCTCTATACCAGGGGAGAGCTTGTAAATGCTAAGGGACCTGCACTGCAATAGTTTGTCTGCTGAGTCAGAAGACTGTTGGAGGTTCTCTCCTTATTAGGGATCAGAGTTAGTTGTGCGCTGAGGGCATGTGATGTGCCAAGATCGGGCTGAGTATTTAGGCTACGTCAGTTAAGGGTTCACCTGTGTGTGCCTCCAGTGACACAGGTGTCGGTCTGCCTGAGCCGGTTACCATTGTGCGTTGTGATTGGCTGTGTCACCGGTGTCTGTGACCGGTGACCCACTTAATCCTACGTGGCATGAGTGTAACGGTCAGGTACCTGTGAACCCTATAAATAGGGGACCAAAGGAGGTCTTCGATCTCAACCTTGCTCAAACAGGTGAATCATATTCGACCGTTGCAAGCCTCTCACCCTTTGAACAAAAGCCAAACTTCCTAAGAGTTAGTTCAAGTGAGTTAGAGCCTTTGAGCAAAGAGCATTGGTTCCTCCAAGAGTCGTTGCTGCTGAATCTGTTACTCTTGGAGTGTCTACTCCTAGACGGGCGTAGGAGTTGCTGGTATCACCCAAGCTTGTGTGGGCTGAACCAGTAGTCTATGAAGGTGATCTGAAGTCTACCTGCTACAAAGTTAAAGGACTTCCACAAGCAAAGCAAGAGGCCTGATCACTCAGGTACTCAGAGAACAAGCACGATTCAGTTCTGGTGATCTCTTCGGAGTAGCCTCTCCAACGGAGACGTACCTCTCTGAAAAGAGTAGGGAACTTCGGTGAAAAACACCTTGTCTCTCTGAGTACTCCATATACTGCTTTTTAGTTACTCATTAGATCTGCATGCTTGTGTATTCTTAGATATACATTATTTATCTGTGATAGATCACTTTTCACCTATGTTAGTATAGCTATGCCTCAGTTGTTGTATATCATATCTCTTACCTGTGTCAGCTACCTGTTACACAGCTATCTGTCTTGCTCATCAGTTTTAAGTCATTAGCTCACCTGTGTTACATACATATGTGACAGCTACGTGTTAATTTACATAACATATATTGCTTGTGTTATTCACCTGTCACACAGCTGACCTAACCTTGCAATCTGCTAAGACTTAATTTGATAACCTAAGTTAAAAAGAATTGAAAATAGTTAGCCTCCTATTCACCCCCCTCTAGTCGGCACCTTCGGTCCTTTCACGGACTCCTAGTCCGAGTCCATCTCCAAAAAATCGGAATCTAATTTGAATTTGAGCAAAAAATGAATTACTTCCCGAAATCTGATTGGAAAAACCTCCAAAAACGCGTCATGGGCCTCCCCAAAGCCTCCTGGGCTGCCCCCATGCATCCTGGGCCCTCCTCGGGCCCTCCCGGGCCTTTCCCGGTCCCCACCCAGCCCCTCCTGGGACTCGCCGCTGCCTCCTCGGGCCACCCAAGCCCCACTTGGGCCGACGGGCGCCTCCCCCGAGCCGGCCACTGCCGCCTCGGGCCTCTGCCGCCCCCGGGCCCGCCCCTGGCCTCGCCTGCACCGACTGCCCGTGCATGGGCCAGCCGCCGCCTGGGTGTGGTGTACCTGGTTTTAAGGCTGGATAATCCCTTGTGTTTACTGTACCGGTCCCATGATCAATAGCCTGTAGACATAAGTTAACATGTATATCATTGTCATACACGCATATATCAGTATATGATGTATAGTTTGACCATCAAGGCCATAGTCTGATACATGTAGCCCAACGGCTATAAACTTGCAGCGGAAATCAAGCGGTGATGTGGCCCATCAATATGTCATACCCGACAGGCAACTGACTGGGGTTACACCCTAGCTTTTGCGAACATAGTCGTATCTTTGGAATCAACGTCTTCTGCATCTAGCCAAATCAACAAGCCAGGTGGGTATATTGAATGTACTCGCAGGCATCCCACAGGGAGAGTATGATGGATGTATCTCATTCAAGGCTTATTCAAGAAAATGGATCTACCCTAAGTTAAATGTTGAGCGAAAAAATAAGTTTCTTATTCGAAACATGATAGTAGTAGATTCAAAAGCATTTCTAAAAACAAGCCCGTCTCTAACAGGTGAGTACCTGGTGACAGAAATTACATTCTGACAATCGTTAACTAGAGGCCGATAACCCATGCATCGCCTTAGACAGCCCTTAAAGCCTACCCATGCTACCGCCCCGTGGCACGGGTTAGGTTTCACTTCTACAGTTCCTCTCTACAAGCCTATAGCTCAAACTGCACACAGTAAACACATCATGCCCACGTCCTTAATCCCATTCCCCAGATTCTGTAACCAAAACATAGTCTAACCAGTATGTGACCTTTCCAAGTCATGTCCATAACCAAGGACGCGGCTATTCTAATAGATTTTTAACACTCTGCAGAGGTTGTACGGCTTTACCCACAAGATGTAAGTCCCCCTTGTTGCCATGGCCAAACGAGCACTCTTCACGAGAGGTGCCGGCAGGGTTATTACAACGAGACATTTTCCCTATTTTCATACCAGTGCTGGACCCGCTAGATAAGATCTACCCAGTCTCCGTTTGTGCTCGGTGACTCTCGACCCACAACCTGAAGTGGACTTACCTTTGTGTCAAACGACTCCCTATGTAGTTACACGGAGGTCCTCTAGGGATGCCAATCTACCTAGCTCTCTCTTCCTACTACCCACGGGTCTAGATACTAGCACTCGACAGGGTAATTAGTCAAGTCCTTCCCATAAAGGTCATGTGGATGTACGGGGCGAACTTGGTAGAGCGGCACTTAGGCTCGGTCATAAACTGATTTGAGTAAGATTGCATATCATCACCTCATAGCCATGTCCCTACATGCTACAACCACTCCTCCGATCTCTCCTTACCATTCTCACCCGAATAAAAATCATCTTCCATTTTGTTTTGAGGTTTTGCAAACATCATTTTCAAACATTCGCCTCGGAAGGTACACGCCTTTCCGAGGGTTTTAATCCCATAACCAAAGGGGTGGTTCGCGTGAGTCGAACAAAATAGAATTTTCTCTATAGCAAGTCTAAGCATGGCTATCGCTTATATTTCCTAATATTCTGCTGGTCATACGATGACCGGCTGGGTACTACTAGGTTTACAAGGATCAAATTCCCGAACCTATGTCATATGCAACTACTGGGTATATCTAGGTCTAGCACAAAATATTGTTGATACACACATAGCATGCAGAGTTGCAAACAAGGTATTTATGTTTTGATATATATGGGATTCAACATGATCAACGTGGGATTGCTTGCCTGGCAAGTATTGTCTGGTTCTCGAGCCCGAACTTGATACGACAATTGTCCGGAATCCTCCGTGCGAGGTCTCGTAGCGTAGTATCTACACGCCGGGAAACATCGAATAAACAACAATGCAAGGAAGAACCACATATACTCATGAATTCTTAAAATGGATGCCTTGGATTAAAGTGTTTGTTAGGGTATTTTAAAGAGGTGGGAAGGAATTAGCATCACACGAACTAAGGCTTTTGCAGTTCAGTCATTATGGTTCAATTTGTTCATCACCTTCAGGGCATCTAGCTATATAGCCTTTGGTTCCCATGTTTTAGTTGAGTCCAGGGGGTATGTTACCCCTTTAAGGTGCCTTTATTAGAATCTTATTCAAAACGTTTGGACGTATACCACAAGAGGAGTCTAATAAAAAGGATGTTGGAACAAAATAGGGCTTCGCACTAACTTCACTATTTGGGGTGGAATCACTTAGATCGTAAAGTTATATTGGACCCAGAGGAGGTATATGATCCTAGAGGTACGTAGGAAGAATAACCATCTCATTTGGAATGATATGTAAGATGATGTATATATGACAATTATACTTGAGTTAAATTTGGATTTGAAGTTCAAAAAATTTCAAAAATCATGAAACTGGTACTGGGATGTAGTTTGGGTTTTAGATGACCACAGGAGAAAGAATTAGGTTAATCGGAGCTCTGACAGAAAAGTTATGGGCAATCGACTAGGTGCCGGGAAGGAAGAAAGGAGGGGAGAAATTCTGCCAGAAGGGAAAGGTGTGACATCGGAGAAGTATTTTGGAAGTGCGCATTCGTGCTGGAAAGGTGTAAATAAGGAATTCTCGGACCGAAATACATTTTCAGGAGATGAAAGCGTAAAACATGAAGAGGTGGTGGGAAAAGGTGATTTCCCGGCAATGGACACGTACTAGAGGTTTTACGCCTTCACCTAATGAGCTGGTGGGCCTAGGCCGACAGTGAGCTGGTGGACCTGGGCTTAGCATGCGAGCTGGAGGATTAGGGGTTAACCCTTGCTTACCGAAGAGGGAGGACAGATGGCGCGAAAACTCGACTAGCTCGTCGGCGGCGAGTGGGTCCTGCAAGGTCGGTGCTAGGAAGCGGAGCTCCGAGCAGTGTGAACCGAAGTTGCTGGGTGGTGTAGAGCGGTAGCGGCTACGTGAGTTGCTCGGTGGCGTCGGTCTAGGCAGTTCTCGGGATGGTGGCTCGAAGAGAGGTCCTCGCAGATGCCGTCGGTGATGGGGATGCCGCCGTGGGCGTCGAGTGGTCCTAGCTATTAGCTCGGTTGTTCGAGGACTCGTCGGCATCGCATTGTAAGGAGAGATGGGGAAGAAGGTCAGCAAGTAGAAGGAAAGGAGGAGGCACGAGGAGGAAGGTTGCGCACTTGGCTCAAGAGAAAAGGAAGAGAGGGACCGAGCGTCGGTGAGATGATGCAGCAGGATGAGGAGTCCGGCTGGGGTTGATGCGGGAGGAGCAGGTTGCGTTGGTAGCGGCGGCGGGATGTAGATCTCACCGGGGCGGCGGAGGGAGGTAGAACTCGCCAGTCGCTCGGGTAGTGGGGATCCTGTCAGTAGCTCAAACAAGGGGAGGAAGAAGGGACGGGCGCCGGCCTAGTCCAGTGCTCCGATGGTCGGCAAAACGCGGGGAGCTCGAAGTCAACAGTTGCTCCGCTGCAGGAAGGGGAGGAGATGGGAGAACGGGAGGTGAAAGAATGGAAGGGGAGGAGATGGGGTCTAGGGGAGCTCGGGAATGTAGGGCTACTCAGGAAGAAGAGCAGGGAGAGGATGTGGAGAAGAGTTGCTCGGGTGTAGTGTGTAGAGGAGATGGATAGGGGGACAGGTAGCTTGAGCAGCTCGGGGGCGACTTGCCTCAGCTTGGAGCACTGGAGGAGCACGGTAGAGCTTGGTTTGCTGCGATGGGGAAGAGGAAGGGTGTTAGGGGAAGACTTTGGAGTAGCTCGGGTAATGGCACGAAGGCAGAGGCACTAAGTTTGGGAATAAATAGAAGAGGTAGAAAGAGTTAAGGAAAGTAGATGGGTAGCTGGCTTGTGCTGTAGAAGGATTGGAGGTGGCAAGGAGCACAGGGAAAGGTAGGCACCGAATGGTATCACTGGGTGATGTGGCATAGCTAGCAGGATTAGGAGGAATTAAAGAGAAGACATGGGTTAGCTAGATGGGGCTGTAGGAGAATAGTAGAAGGTAGGCACTAACTTGTGTGTTGGCAAGAAAGTAGTGCATGTGTTGGGTTAACAGGGAGAGTAATAGTGATCTGGCAATGTTGGTATTTATTACCACTCGGGCTTGGTTTGGTTGGAAAGGGATTAGAGTCGCTATAAATGCACCTACACATGTAGCATATGTATGTGCATACCCATATATTCAATAACAGGGTCACGTGGAAAGACATGACATGCACGATGGGATTAAAGCCATATATATGATTATACACGTATACTTTTGTGGCTTTTGATTTTGTTGTTCGAAAGGCTTCGTTTCAAAAGACACGTCGATGTTTTAATTAGATTTGTTAAAGAATATTAGCACCAAAATTTATTATTTATTTATTTATTTCTTTATTTTTACCTAAATTTTCAGGTTCTGAAAAAACGGGATGTGACACTGGGCCATGCCCCCTCGCTAGGCCGGTGCGCGCCTAGGCCGCGCCCCACGCCTGGGCTGGTACCACGTGCCCCTCCTGGGCCGCCGCCCGCGCCAAGCCGCGCCTCGCCCCGGGGCCTGGGCCGGTTCCCTACCTTGGGCCGCCTCGCCTGGGCTACCGGTTGCGCGCTTGGGCCGTGCCCTCTCGGCTGGGCCGCCGCGTGCCAGGTCGCCTGCTTGGGCACGAGTGCCTCCAGGCCGCTGCGTTTGGCCGGCCACTGTGCCTCCATCCACAGTCGACGCCGCCGCCTCGCACGCCGCGTTCCGCGCACCACGATTTTCTTTTTTTCTTTTTCTTTTCCTCGCTCCACCTCGCGCCAAATTTTCCACAAAATCCTGGGTAAATTTTCACTCCCTTTTAGAAGCGAATTTTCATCGTGTGCTCTAGGCTCCACTTCGCCTTGTGCACATGCCATCGTCCTCTATCTCGTACCCACCGGATTTCTCTGCACCGCCTCAAGATCTACTATCAACCTCGTGCTCTGATACCACTTATTGTGAAATCACGAGGCCACACGCGGAAGCGTAGATCTAAACCGAGAACACCGCAGAATTGGCAATGAGACACAACGCGTTTTTGACGTGGTTCAGCTGCGAGGCCTACATCCACGGGGCTTGACTATGGGTGCTCCTCCCCATCTATTAACTCTCTTTCAAGTTACATTTGCTGGCTTGGTTATATTGTGTGGTGTCCCACTCCTTATATCGGAGGCCTAGGATATCTGAGTCCAACTCTACCTCTACCCGTATCCTACTAGGACTCCCCGTAGTACCCTAATACAATACTACGTCTTCTCTAATCCAACTTGTAAACTACTTGTACACATATTCGACACAAACTCAACAAGTTGATACTTACATGGGCTTTCAAAACGTCATACCCAAACTTAACATCTACAAAACATCTCCTGACCAAGTTTAGGAGTTTCGCGGAAAGGCTTAAATACATTATGAAGAACTTCACCTCACTGGGTTCATCTTGATCTCAACTTTGATAATGAACTCGTCATCGTGCTACATTTCCAAAATACACAGTAATTCCTTTGAAGAATCTGTGTTGTACATAGTTCTCTTCGCTCTACAAAAACTTGCATGTTAGGGTATCATCCTAGGATGATAGCTTTAAAATGCTTGGAAGTCCTCATGAAAGATGCAACCATAGATAGGGAAGAACAGTAACATACCTCAAAATCTACGGGAGAAGACAACCAAGCAAGTTCCTCTACTTGGTTTACATCCACATTCCATGGCAAGAGCATGACAATATTGGGATCTATTTTTTGAGCAGTTTGAAATAATGTGTTGAGTTTGTATCGAATATGTGTTCGGGATAGGTTACGAGGTATGACTTGGAGTTGTAATAGGAATAGGGTGGAGTTGGTGTTGGACTCTTATAACCTGGACCCCCTATAAATAGAGGTACCATGTGTAACCAACGACATGTAACTTAAAAGAGAGTTATGAAATGGGGAGGAGCGCCCGTAGTCATGCCCCGTGGATGTAGACCTCACGGTTAAACCACGTTAAAAACGTTGTGTCTCTCGTTGCCTATTTTGCAATGCTCTCGGTATAGATCTACGCTTTCGCGTATCACCTCGTAAGAGATCGGCGTGCCTAGAGCGATTTTCGTAACATAATGTGTACCTTCTTGTTACCTTGTTGATTAGGAAGAAATTTAGAGATCACAAGGTAGCCTTCTTGTTCATTAATTTTGACCGTTACGTATTTTTGCTTGTACCAGGTCTTAATGATCAGGCAGAATGTGGACATTGATGACTTTATCAAGGATCTTCATCCAAAGCTGTTGAAGCTCCTCACTTGCCGCGTGGAAGAGCAAAGAAAACATAGAGCTCTCATGTCATGTAGTGAAGGAAAGACAACGGCGCAGTTTGAAGAAGTAATATCACAAAGCGTATTGAATTGCAAGAGCTGTGAGTGCAATTATGTCTCCATGTAAACGTTGTACTTTTCCATTTTGGAACATATGCTAGGTTAATTAATGAAAGGGCTTCTATATTTGCCTCTGAAATCAAGTGCATCAGTGGATTTATTATGCTGCCCAACAATGTCGGATTGCAGCCTGTCGTTGCTTATTCGCATCTACTGGTGTACCTGGTGCATATTCATTCATTATCCATATCACAGATCCATCTTTGCTTTATCTAAGCACACACTGCTTTGAATTCATCTCTAATTCATTGCCAAGCTAACAGTGGTTGGACATCGCTTGAGAATGATGCTCCTGAATCATGATAGAGCCGAATGACTTCATCCTAGATAAAAATCCCCATACAACTCAGCAAGATTAGAAAAATAAAAAAAATTCTAGGTAGCAGGGGTCTATTACACACTTGTACTTTGGAAAATTGTCCAGTCCAGTAATCGAAAAAAAATACATAAATTGTCTCCTTGTCGCTGCATAGTTCAGATATATATTTTTTAGCTTGTGCTAGAAGAAGTGATGAAATATACAGTTAATACTTCCCACTTGCTATGTCAGTTACACTGCTTCATAATCTAATATTGCCATTTACAAACCAGAATCCATGACAGTAACAGGGCAACCAGAAAACAGAGAATGGCACATAGGAAAATATGAGATACCTTTGGCTCAACAAATTGACCCTTCTTTTCGGCTTAGACTTGTGTATAAGTCGGATTAAACTTAACTGTCCACAAAAGCTCCAGTGTAGGGAAGCTTCGAGAAACCTTTGTCCTGTTCTTTTCGGCTTCTGGAATTTAGGCTTATTGTCTCTATTGACTGGTGTAAAGTCTATAATACCCCTGGACTTTAATTGTGTCTTATTTAATTGATAATATAGTTCGTTTTGACTATTTTAGCACATTCAAATAATTATGTAATTGCTCAATGCGAAGCATTCCAAAAAAATTGCCAAGCATATAACCGAATTTGCATATACAGCATACACATTCCAAAAAATTTACTCCTTGAGCATACACATAAACATACAACATTGCATAGCTCATCATGCATACACATAATTATGTGCACATACACATGGTTAACATGATCAGCATGAACCCAAGCAGAATGTATGTTTTCCTCGACGACTTTTGGTACTCTCTGAATAGCAAGATGTCCAGTGGCAATGCCTAATGAAACAGAAATACTGAAGCAGTTAAAATCACAGGAATAGAAAAGTTTCATCTTTCTCTACTGTCAGAAAAAGTTTCATCTTTCTCTGAAGATCTTGGAGTAAAAGATGCTTCAGGGACACCCAAAAAGTAAGAAATACCCCGATTGATATTCCATCATCAATCTCAAATCTCATTTGATAATTAGTTGGTTACCCCCTTCATAGATCTAGCTAAACCATTTAACAAAAATAACGTTGATCCACGGTACACATTAATGTAATGTATCACAAATTGTATGAGATTTACATCTAATACGTACAGTTAAAGCTTAATATTATTTTTGTTGTCCCACAAGCCTGGCATATGAATATTGTTACAAATGAACACATCACAATTAAATGATAAATGCATCCCTCTGTTGATTAATATGTGATGATTAGTACAACTCAACTATATATGATGACCGTATACGTATACGATACACGGGGATCTTCTAAATACCCGGAGCAACATCCGTATCTAGGAAGGACTCTAGGAAGATAAGGAAACTATCCACAGGCATCCGAGTACCCCTTAAACAAGGAAGCTTATCCCTGTGTTTAAGGATGACAGGAGTCCTACTCGAGACAAGTCCGTGCCAGACACGGCATACTCTCTATAAAAGGAGCCAACAGCGGAGAGGACACGCCTACAAAGAGCCTTAGATCCAAACAAGCCTGAAGACAATCAAATCGACGCACAGAAGCCCTAGGGATCCACCTGAGGAGACTTCCGAGCCAAGTAGAAGGGAAGACGCAACCCCGACATCAGTTTTGATTAGTTGTAAATCTCATCTAGGCTAGTTATTCCCCTTGTGCTCTGTCTCGAGATCAATATAAGACACATAGGACGTAGGGTTATTATCCTTAGGGAGGTCCAAACCTATATGAATCGTTGGTTTCTAATGACTTGATTTGGCACGACTAGGTATTCCCTACCCTCACTCTTTTCACCATGTATAACGTAAGATCGACGGTTTACCAATCGTTGACAACAAGGGTTTGGGCGTTATATCAAAAAATAAGCGTTTGGGAAAATTATACAACATGCATATCTAATTATGCATACAACATACACATATAAGATTGCATATCTAAAAATCACATATTCCATATAATTTGTGCATCACAATCACAATCTCATTACATGAATTAAACAAATGCAAAAAAAATATACCTTGCACCTCATAGGGCTTCGGCCAGTGGAAGAAGAGCTCGGGTGGTCGGCCGGTCGATAATGATGGTCGGAGTGGACGGCAGGCGGAGGCCAAGGTCAGTGGCGGGCTACCCGGTTGAGGACGGGCCGAGCTCGGTTCGGTTGTTGATACGCGCGGCCGCTGAAGAGGGGGCCCCGGGGTGGAGAATGTGCTTGGTGGTGGCAGGCCGCCCGATAGAAAGGGGCTCAGGGAGACCTGGGCTGGCGAGGGAACTTCAGAGATCTGGGCTGGCGGGGGAGGACCACAGCAGGGGAGAGGGGGGCTGATCTCGGCAGATCTGGGCCGGCGGCTGCGGCGGGAGCAAGGGCGGTTCCAGCGGCACCAGTGGTTGCGACGGGAGGGGATTTTGCAGCGGCGGGGAGTGGGCTATTGAAGTGGGGGAGAAGGGCAACAGAGTGATGGGGGAGTAGGGGAGGGGAGTGGCAGCGGGGAAGCGGGCTGTTGCGGCGGCAGAGCACTGTCGCCTGGTGGTGGGGGCAGGGGAGCGGACCGTTGTGGCAGCGGCAGCGGGAGAGCAGGCTGTTGCGGCTCGGGAGAGGAGGAGGGCAGGGGAGCGTGTTAGGGGTTGCGGGACTGGGGGAGAGAGGTGAGAGGTGAGGCACGCGATGGCAGTGAGTGCAATTTTTCTCTCAAGTTGGAGGGTACTTTCAAAATAAGGGGAATCAACCTTGGACTATCGGTGGTACTGATACCTTTTTACTGGAGTATATAAATCCAAGAACACCAGAGAAACCTGTGGAAGAATATAGATTTGACACTATCTATGTTACTTTCAGAGTTTATGGTCTGCCACAGGCGCTGAAAAGGTTTGATTTGCTAGAAAGTATAATTAAGGAAATTGGTGAAAAGTCAGATTTGCCAATAAAGATTATGTCTCAGCAAAAGTCAAGCTGGATGTTAATAAGCCGGTTAAAGATAAAGCTAGACTTGACATCACTAGTTTTGGACAAATCATGTGCTATATCAACTACGAAAAAATTGGCAGAATCTATACTTTTTGCGGTATTTTGTTCCACACAAACAGAGAATGTCCAAAGAGGAGGTCCTTCATTATGAGACTGCAGAACTTTAGAACTGATACTTCTTTGGTTCCTTTTGATATTCTGGGGCCATGGATTTTGAAAGCTGATCAGATTCCACGGGAAGCTTTTCAACAAGCCGATGAACTCCATAGCTCTTCTTTCTTGTATAGAAGCCTGAACCAGATTCAGTCAAGCTCCAGTCACACTCTAAGACAGAAGGCTCACTCTTATGGAGGTAAACCTACAGGGTTTCAGTTTTGGAGGGAAACAAATGAGGTGGGTAGCTGATAAAGAGAAAAGAATAATGGAAAGCCCCACTGGGCCGTTGAGATTTCAAAACAATCCACTCTCATTATTGCCTTCTTGGCCCATTTAGCAGGAAAAGAACACTCCACAACTTCAGTCTCAAGGACATCAAATTTTTCAGAATACTGCGGTTATTACATGCTCAACATCACCAAGGCAAGAAGGACAAAATCTTTATCACCTCATGGTGTAGTCTCAGCGCAAAACCAGTCTACTTATGGACAATACAAGAGGCATCTTTCAGAAGTTGATGCTGAACCTATTTGCAAAAAGAAGGCAACTTCTCATGTCCAAGATCAGTACCATGAAGCCTCTGCTTCTAAAGAAGATCAAATCCTATTCCTCTCTGCACCACCGCAATCTCCAGCATATTCTGCTACGGCTACCTCGAAGCCAATTTCATCATTGGGGATTCAGAGTTACAAGCCATCTGTTTTTAATTATGGAAAAGATGAAGTTAGTATGGTAGAAGGCTCCTTGCATCACACAAGTGAAAAACCAATTCAACAGGTTCAGTATGCAGAAGGCTCAGGTTTTAGAGCGGAGGATAAGAATCAAAGGAAGCACATTATAGTTAAGAAGAGAAAAGAACCTCGCCGTAGCCGCTGGGACGACAAACATGGACTCTCAATTCCTCCTCCTGCCAATGCTAATTATGTGGCTGAAGATAGCACCTGGGCTTGCATTGAACAGCTTGGCGATAAAGCTTCTACAGCACCAAATCCAAAATATAGAGGTCATGATCCAAATCAGTATTTCCAATGGTTACATAACCATGCTGCAGCAACCTATGGACCTACCTCAGTGGACAATCAGCACTGGGGGATAAAGCCTTCTCAAAATCCTAACAATCCCTTGGCTGTGAATACTAGTGCTGGTAAGGAAAGTACAGGTGTAGATGGTAATCAAGAAAATATGGAGGGAATTGTCCAAGGCATGAAGTATAATTATCAGCAGGCAGCGGTGCCAGCCCTTAAGGCGCCACGGGCGCCATGAGTCTAATGTCTTGGAACTATCGAGGCATGGGCGGGAACCTCGATAGTAATAAAATGCTATATCTCGCCAACTTGATGTCATCCACACAAGCTAAGGTAATCTTTATTTCTAAACTAAAACTTCTAAATTTAACTCTTATCACTTAACTAATAGATTCCCAATTGATCATATTTTTGTAGTTCCTGCAAATGGTCGATCGGGAGGGTCGTGGCTTATGTGGTTGGAAGACATCCAACTTACTTTACTGCATTCCTCTTCTAGAATGCTCATAGCCTCTATTGTAGATACTAGTACTAATGAGGCCTATAATCTAGTTTGTATGTATGGCGATCCTACTCATGTAAATAATGTTCAAATGTGGGAGGATGTGGCTACTTTTGCTGTTAATACGCTTGATAAACCTCTAGTTTGTATGGGTGATCTTAATGATATGCTGTACCCCCAAGACAAACTTAATGGCTCTAATGTTAGTTATGCTCGGTTGTCTAAATTCTCTTATCTTATTAAGCAATGTGGTCTTATGGATTTGGGCTTCAATGGTCCAGCTTACACTTGGACAAATAAAAGATTCTCTTCTCAGCCTATTTACGAAAGGTTGGATCGTTGTTTAGCTAATGCTGAATGGTGTAATTTATTTCCCAATGCAAATGTTTACAATCTTCCTATTATCTCTGGTGGTCATGGTCCGGTTTTACTCATGTTGCATTCCAAATTTAAAAAGCCTACTAATCATTTCAAATTTGAGAATTGGTGGTTAATGGAAGATGATTTTCAACCCACTGCTCACAATGCGTGGGTCCATTCTAGTTTACTTCCTTTTCCCACCAGAATTAGAAGTCTGGCAGCGGATTTGAAGGTCTGGTGCAAGAAGAAAAAGCCTTTGCAGAACCAGCTTCATGAGATAGAGAAGCAAATTACAGAGATTCAGTGTCAAATCCCTCAGATACAGGATCACAATAAAGAAGAGAAGCTCATAAAACAGTATGAGAGCACTATATCCAAGTTAACTCAACTTCGTAAGCAAAGGGCGAAGAAGCATGGGGCAACTCATGGAGATAGAAATACAAAGTTTTTTCATATGTCGGCCATCAAAAGAAGAAGGAAGAATAAAATAGTAAGTATCCAAACAGCTGCAGGTCAAACTACTCTAAATCCAGATGAGATTGCTTCTTGCTTTATCAATTATTTTAAAAGCATCTTTACTTCTTCTAGGCCTTCCACTAATCAATTCAATGATTATAACTCCAACTCTGAAATACATGATGAGTTCACCTATTCTATTCCATCCAAAGATGAAATATTTCAGGTTTTAAAGGAAATGAGGAGAGATGCTTCGCCGAGACCAGATGGTCTTACTGTTGCCTTCTACGTATCTGCCTGGAACTGGATTCGAGATGACATTATCCAGCTTGTGCACAATTTTTACTCGCATGGCGAGTTTCATCCGGAGCTGAACAAGACTAACATTGTTCTTATTCCTAAAAAGAAAACTGCTTCTGTTCCCCAAGACTTTAGACTTATCAATCTCTGTAATGTAGTGTATAAAATAATTGCGAAAACGCTAGCCAATAGAATCAAGCCTCATCTCCCTAATTATATTTGTGACACTCAGCAAGCTTTTATTCCTGGCCGTCGTATTGCTAATAATATCATTATAGGCCAGGAAATTACTCACTCCTTTAAGCTGAGCTCTTGGAATCAGCAAGCCTTTATTATTAAAATTGACTTGGCTAAAGCTTTTGATAGACTAGAATGGAACTTTATTAGCCATGCTCTTCATAACTGTGGTTTCTCTACTCACTTCATCCATCTAGTTAATATTTGTATCTCCTCTCCTATTTTTTCGGTGGTTATTAATGGTCAATCTTATGGCAGTTTTTCTAGCCAAAGAGGCATTAGACAAGGATGTCCCCTGTCGCCTTACCTTTTTGTGGCGGCAGCAAATGAGTTGGCTGGACAACTTCAACATGCTTCAGATGCTCATCAACTTCATGGCATTACCTTGGGTCCAAACTCTCCTCAAATTCATTCCTTAATGTTTGCTGATGATCTTATTGTTTGGGGCAGGGTTGATACTATATGTCGCGGGGTGTTCGCGGCAATATCCATTTGTTATAGGATCGTCGGGGATGCGTGTATGGAAGATCTAGGCGGTGCACACAAGTACTTTTACCCAGGTTCAGGCTCTCCAAATATGGAGATAATACCCTACTCCTGCTGAATGTATTTGATGTTCTTGCGTGAAAAAAGGGAGTACAATAGGAATAGGAGAACGTAAGGTCTAGAGTCTAGCCCCCTTCTGCATGGAGGGCTCGGCCTTATATAGGCCTGCGCATCAGCCGACTCGGTCACTCGGCTGAACTACAGTTACTGTCCTAATTAACTGACATTTATATCTGGTAACCGTCCGAGTAATACCAGTCTTCATGCCGGCTGAAACGTATGCCTTGATGAGTTGTAACGCCTGTCTTAATGGCACCCAGACGTTGTACCATGACAAGCTGTTCTTGGGCCGTCGTCCGAATAGGCCTTTGCGGAGTTGTTGGGCCTGCATCCGAGTGGGCCTTGCCAGGCTTGCTGGGCCGACTCGAGTCATTGGGCCTACCCGGTTGGGCTTCCCTCGTCAGTAGCCCCCGAGTACTTCGAGGTCTTGACACGGATGCCGAGTGGCGAGCTAGTCGTTCGTGCCCGAATTGCGAGTGGAGAGACCTTGATGGACTCCTGCAATACCTGAAAAGTAGGTTAAATATGTGCTAAGTATTAAGAACTCAATGATACCCGCATTTTCCGACTGAGGAAATCGGCTTGTGGCCTTCCGGGAGGCGTATCATGAATTCCGAGTGAATCCGAAGTAACGTCTGGCTTATCCGAATGAACGGTTACCATCTTGTGCCCGCAGGGGAGACGCCCTCGATTTTCAACTTCGGAACCGAGTCCTCAAACTCCGACACTGATCCCTGAATTAGTGAGCCATTTTGCGCCGCTATGGCATTCGGCTCAGATTCAAGGATCCTGTTATTCCGCTGTGGATGCCGGATTCGTCCTTAGCTTGGGTGTTGCCGAGTGACCTGGAAACCCTGTTGGGTCGGTCATCAGCACCCTTTTCGCAGAGATAATCTGCTTCCGAGTTTGGCGGCTTGTGCGCCTCGGAATTACTTGATGAAGTCGGATGATCTGTGAAGTGTCCCAGGGGGCTATGCCGACTGTTGAGTCGTCACCCGAGCACACCCGACTCTGATTGAGTCGGACTCGGTTTTAAGCTGACTGGTGCCACAGCATTGTTTTGTCCGAGACGTCGCATCAGCATTTAATGCGCGCAGCCGGTTGGGCAGAGTGTTCGCAGCGTCATGATTTCGCCTCGAGTCACGCGCGAAGCGTGCCCGCGACATGTGCTGCTGCTCTGATTTCGCGCGCCGTCCGAGGCGACGGCTCATCATGTCTGCACTCGAATCACGCAAACGACGCGCGCGAGACGAGGGCTGACGTAATGTTAGCCGGTCACGTCGCCTGGAACTCCGCGTCGTGGCGAAAAAGGCGCCCGAATCCCGCGGGTTCGCGCGCGCGGGACGGCGGTTGCCTCGGTAGTTTCCCGCCACGTCAGACGCACGACCGCCGGCGGTTGGACTCCTTTGTCTATAAAAGGGGACCGCGGAGGCGCCGACATTCTCATCTGCTTTTGCCTTCGTCTTCCTCGCGTCCAAAGCTCTCGCTTCAAAAGCTCCGCCACCGCACACTCGAGAAGAAACCCGCTCGCCGCCGTCACCCACCATCCGGCGACCATGTCTCGCGTCGCCAGCAAGGGCAAGAAGGTCGCTGCCTCCGCTTCCGCCCCCGCCGCCGACTGGAATAAAGGGGATTGGATCCCCTCGGTCATCATCGACGAGCTCTTGATCGAGTTCGCCCGCAAGGGCATGCTGCCGCCGCGGACTATCTGCAACTGGCGGGCGCCGTACAAGGAGAAGAAGCCCGCTCCACATGAGCACGAGCGGGTGATGCTCGTTCCGTTCATGGAGCGTGGACTCAAGCTGCCACCGCACGACTTCTTGCGCGGTTTGCTATTCTTCTACGGTCTGCAGCTTCATCACTTGAGCCCCAATGGCATTCTGCACATCGCGTGTTTCATCACGCTGTGCGAATGCTACTTGGGAACTCAGCCGCACTGGGGACTTTGGAAGAAAATCTTCACTGTCAAGGCGCAGCCCATCAAGGCCGGCGGCCGACTGGCAGTTTGCGGGGGAGTTAGCATTCAAGTCAAACCCGGCACCGGGTACTTCAAGATGCAATTCCCGGACACCATTCGGAGATGGCAGGATGGGTGGTTCTACTGCCCGGACGAACGCACGCCGACTGGCCATGATGGCCTTCCCCCATACACTGAAGACCCTCCTGTCTGGGTGAAGCGCTGGAGCACCAAGCCGTCCAACGGGGAGATGCCTGAAGTCGACCGACTCACGAAGAGGATCGCGAGACTCCAGAAGCAGGGTCTCACAGCCCCGGATATCATCGCCACCTGGCTGGTTCGGCGCATCCAGCCCCTTCAAGCCCGGGCGCACCCGATGTGGGAGTACTCGGGCCACCATGACCCGACAAGGGTTTCTTCCGAAGATCTTTCGGATGACGACTTCCTGGAGATTTTGAAGACCTTGACGAAAGAAAGAACAGGGCTCACTCGGTCGCCCCAAGTTCTTCCTTATTCTCGCGTCAACCCGGTCCCAGATGTAAGTAACTTATAATCCGAGTTAGGCTCTTGGTCTTTTTAACTTGCTTGCTTCTTCTAACGCCGAATTTTTCGACATTGCAGAATTATCTGAACTTCAACTCCATGCCGCCTCTCCCTGAGCAAGACTCGGCTCCGGCAGCGCTGGAGGATGCCGAAGTCGAGGAAGAAACCCCCGAGGTCGGCAACCAAAGCGACTCGGACTCGGACTCCGAGTCCGGAGGGTCATACGAAATCTCCAAGCGGGGCCGCGATGACGGTGCGTCCGGCTCTCAGGTCCCGGACGCTGGGACGGAGCCGGTTCGAGCGGAACCGGCTGCCAAGCGGATCCGGACTGCCGCTACAGCTCCGGCTCCCGTGCAAGCCGCAGCTGCCAGTGGGGGGGCGCCGGCTTCAGCTCCTGCCCAAGCCACGCCTCCCAGCCGAGTGGCGCAGGTTCCAAAACCTGCCGCCAATCCGAAAAAGAAAACTATCCCCACCACAACCAGGTACGAGTCTTGCCTCATGTCCTAGGCGCTGTAAGTTTTCCAAGGTATTGAAGTCGGTTTCTCTTTCGCTCCGCAGAGTCCAAAAGAAGTTTTCCGACAAAGGAGATGCTTCATCCGGGCTCCGACTCCAGTGCAGCTACCAGCGTCGGCTCCAGCACCGCCTCCGGCTGCAGCCGAGTCCAGCATGCCAGCGCCAAACATCCCTGCCGCGGGGTCGGAGCCGGCCGCGGCTGCGGGAGTCGCTACACCTCCGGCTGCAACGCTGCAACCGAGTTCCCCCATGCCTCAGCCTGCCGTGGTTGAGGATGAGGCCCCGGAGCCGGCTGCTGTAGCTGGGACCGACTCCTCTGAGCCGGCGGGTGAAGCCGAAGGACAACTCGTCACTGAGTTACCTTCAGTGACCGAGCCGCACCAGCCTCCAGCTCTGACTCCCTCATCTCAAGTGCTGGTGCCGGCTTCTTCAAGTGACCTTGTCCCGGCGCTGCTGTTACCGAGTTGCAGCACGAGGGACTTGGCCAGTGCGGAGGAAGCTACGAACCGCGTCGCCGCCCTCAGCTCCAAGCTCAGGGATTTTGCCGACGCGGCTAAGTCCTTGGCGGATTCGGCCGAGGTTTTGGAGACCTCCGTCGGGGTAAGTGTCTTCAAATCTTCAAATTTTGTTTTATTTTCCAACACTGGGAGCGCGTTCTGTGCACCCAGTGGGTGTAGCCCCCGAGTCTCTAGCCGACTGACTGAGTCGGCTTGAGACTTATAAATTCGGGTACTAAGTTTTCCTTCACCAGGCTGCAATCCGACTGGGCGGAAACAACCCAGTCCTTATGGAAAGAAATGCCTCGTTGGAGAAGGCATTGGAGGAGGAGAAGGCGAAGAACCGGCAGCTCGAGGAGAAGCTTGCCGCCCTCAAGAGTAAGTGAC
Source organism: Stipa capillata (assembly GCA_019208055.1). NCBI lineage: Eukaryota > Viridiplantae > Streptophyta > Magnoliopsida > Poales > Poaceae > Stipa > Stipa capillata. The sequence continues at coordinate 185,592 of JAGXJF010002223.1, forward strand.
CGAGTCTTCAACCTTTTCTCCTTGAAATTTTCTGTGCCATTGACTTTGCTGAGTCGGCAGACCTCGAAGCTGAAAATGCTCAACTCAAGAAAGAGGTGAACTCGAGGATCCCGGCTGCAACAGTCGCGCAACGACTCGACGCCAAATCAGCCGAGTATGCGGACAAGATGCGCGCTGCCACCAAGCTTAAGTCGGACTACGACAAGCTGGTGAAACAGTACGAACAGTCGCAGTCGGCGAACAAAAAGCTGCAAGCTTCCGTCGACGACTTTTCCCGGCTGATGGACGAGTCGCAGAAGCGACACGAGGCAACCATCGCCGACTGGGAAAGGCGTGAGAGGGATCTCATTGGCGAACTTAAAAAAGCCAATGAAACTTTACTCGGTAAGCCCCTGAGTCTTTTGCTTCTTTCCTTTTGTATGATTCCTTGTCCATTTCCTTAGCAATAATTTGTTCTCAGAGGTTTGCCCAGAATCGGAGGAGCGAGCCCGGCAGGCGGCGCTCCGACTCCGCGCACTCTCTGACCCGGCCCTGTCGGTACTCGACGCACTCTGGACTCCGGAGATGATGGCCGAATGCGTCGTGACAGTGCAAGACCGGCTCCTCCAAGTCAAGAGCTTGGTGGACAACTTCAAGTCGGCTGCTCAAAGCCTTTGTGTCAAGCTCTGGCCTGGAGAGGAGCCGAGTTCCAGCGTCTTCGCCCTCGCCGACAAGCTCTCACTGGGCCCGGCGGAAGTTGAAGAGTGGAAGGAGTCGGCCGCCCGCTCAGGAGCTGGTATGGCACTGGCCATGGTGCTGGCCCATCACCCGGACGCGGATGTTGACAGCATCTCCGCTGGTGCCCCCATCAACGAGGCAGGGCAGTCGGTCGACCCCATGGAGCTTCTTCCCCGAGTCCGTGCCGCCGCCAGCCGGATTGCTAGCTTCACCGACCTGGAGGAGCGCGTTGAAGCCACTCCAGAGGAATAAAAAATCATAATGTAATATCTCTCGGTATGCCGAGTAAGAAATTGTAAAAAACTTTTGCAATGAATGAAGATGCTTTTTGGTCCATTTTATTGGTTTGCGCAAGTTACTTGAGTCGTCCACATTTGTTTTTCACGCCGAGTCGGATCCTTTCGCGTGCAGGCCGACCTTTAGCTTTTGCTCTTGCCAACCGGATAGCCGGGTTGCGACTGTAGTTGGGGACGAAGAGTGGGCCTTAGGTACCGTACACGTTTACTTAGACGCTCGTGTAGAAACAAAGCTAGGAAACTCGAAATAACTTGCGCCGAGTGAGAGAACACCCAGTGGGTGGCTTCCGGGTGTTGCCCGAAAGGAAGCCACTCGGTTTTATTTGACTTAGCCCCCGGGAATTGCCCATAGGTAGCGTAGTCGGAAAATGAAAAATGCTCCCGAGTGCCGCTCGAGGGAAACAAGTTTTTATTTATAATGAAACAATGGACTATTTTGAAGTACAAAGTTTAAGTGTAGAAGGGACGCAGCTGTGCAATGTTCCACGTCCGTTCTGTGACTGCGCCGGTTGCCGGGTCCTCCAGTCGGTACGCGCCGTTGTGAAGCACCTGGTTGACGATGAATGGCCCCTCCCAAGGCGGAGACAACTTGTGCATGCCAGCCTTGTCTTGAATGAGTCGGAGGACCAGATCTCCTTTGTTGAAGGCGCGGCCCCGGACTTGCCGACTGTGATATCGGCGCAGATTCTGCTGATAGATGGCCGAGCGCGAGAGGGCGAGTTCCCGCGCTTCTTCCAAGAGATCCAAGTCGTCTTGTCGTGCCAATTCGGCATCCTGCTCCACATATGCTGCGACTCGCGGGGAGTCATGAAGGATGTCACTCGGTAAAACGGCTTCAGCTCCATACACCATGAAGAACGGCGTGTAGCCAGTCGACCGGTTCGGAGTCGTCCTTAAGCTCCAAAGGACAGATGGAAGCTCGTCAACCCAAGAGCCGGCTGCCCGCCTTAATGGGACTAGCAACCGAGGCTTGATGCCTTGGAGAATTAGAGCATTGGACCGCTCTACTTGGCCATTAGACTGGGGGTGAGCCACGGAGGCATAATCAATCCGGATTCCGTGATCCCGACAGAAGCGGCGAAATACTTCAGCGGTGAAGTTCTTGCCATTGTCAGTGATGATGTTGTGCGGAATCCCGAATCGGAAGATGACTCCTTTCATGAAGTTGACAGCAGTCGGTCCGTCAAGCTTCATGATTGGCTTTGCTTCAATCCACTTAGTGAACTTGTCCACGGCCACGAGGAGATGAGTGAAACCTCCCCGAGCCGTTTTGAGCGGGCCCACCATGTCGAGTCCCCACACAGCAAAAGGCCATGTGATCGGAATGGTCTTGAGCGCAGTAGCCGGCATGTGAATTTGCCGGGCATATCTCTGGCACCCTTCACAAGTTCGGACGAGTTCCTCGGCATCAGTATGAGCACTGAGCCAGAAAAAACCCGTGTCGGAAGGCTTTGGCGACCAAGGACCTGGTCGAAGCATGATGACCGCAGAGTCCCGAGTGGATTTCCTCGAGCAAGGTTCGTCCTTCTTCTGGCGAAATGCAGCGCTGGAAAACTCCAGTGGTGCTGCGCTTGTAAAGTTCGCCGTTGATAATGGTGTATGACCGAGCCCGGCACACGATGCGACGTGCCTCAGTCGGATCCTCCGGTAGCTCTTTATGCAAGAGGTACGCGAGGAATGGCTGGGTCCAGGAAGGAATGACCGCTAAGACTTCTCCTTGAGTCGATTGAACCGGGTCTGGATGCAACGACCCGGCTTCAGATGACTCGGCAGCTGACTCCATCTTGACGGATGGCTGGAAGAGCTGCTGGAGGAAAACACCCGGCGGCACTTTTTCTCGAGCAGAACCAATTCTAGCAAGGGAGTCGGCAGCTTCGTTATCTGCCCGGCGAACATGGTGAAGCTCGAGGCCGTCAAAGCGTTCTTCCAGCCGGCGAACGGCTGCGCAGTATGCTGCCATGGTTGGATCTTTGGTGTCCCAAGTCTTCATTACTTGTTGCACTACAAGATCCGAGTCGCCGCGGCAAAGAAGTCGGCGAATGCCGAGTGAAACTGCAATGCGTAAGCCGTGCAGTAACGCCTCGTATTCTGCGACGTTGTTGGAGGCAGCGAAGTGAATCTGTAACACGTAATTCAACTTGTCGCCTTTGGGAGAAATTAACACGACTCCAGCCCCCGTGCCCGCAAGCATCTTCGATCCGTCAAAGTACATGATCCAGTGCTCAAGGTGCAGCTGAGTCGGGAGGGACTGGCTCTCAGTCCACTCAACGATGAAATCTGCCAGAGCTTGCGACTTGATGGCCTTGCGGGGCTCGTAGCTGATGTCGTGCGGCATGAGTTCTATCGCCCACTTAGCGACTCGGCCCGTGGCATCCCGATTGTTGATGATATCAGACAAAGGGGCGTGACTGACCACGGTGACCGAGTGAGCTTGAAAGTAATGCACCAGCTTCCGAGTTGCCAGAAACACGCCATACACTAGCTTCTGGTAGTGCGGGTAGCGTTGCTTTGACTCGGAAAGTACTTCGCTGATGTAGTAGACGGGTCGCTGTACCTTCTGAACTCGGCCTTCTTCTGCGCGCTCCACTACTAAGACAACGCTGACCACTTGATTGGTGGCTGCGATGTAAAGCAGCATGGGTTCTCCCTCCTTGGGTGCAGCGAGAACCGGAGGTGTCGACAGAAGACGCTTGAGATCTTCGAAGGCTTGCTGAGCCTCACTCGTCCATTCGAAGGAGTCGGACTTCTTAAGAAGGCGGTAAAAAGGCAAGGCCTTCTCACCGAGTCGGGCTATGAACCGACTTAAGGCTGCGAGGCATCCAGTTAAGCGTTGAATGGCCTTCAAGTCCTTTGGTTTGCCCATCTTGATGATGGCATCAAGCTTCTCCGGGTTCGCTTCGATCCCTCGCTCAGAAACGATGAAGCCGAGTAGCTTGCCAGCCGGAACCCCGAAGACGCACTTCTCCGGGTTAAGCCTCATGTCATACCTCCTGAGATTGGCGAAGGTTTCAGCCAAGTCGGTCAGGAGATCTGAGGTCTTCTTTGTCTTTATCACAATGTCGTCGACGTAAGCCTGGACATTTCTGCCTATTTGGTCGTGCAAACACTTTTGCATACAACGTTGATATGTTGCGCCAGCATTTTTTAAACCAAAAGGCATTGTGATGTAACAAAAAGCCCCAAACGGGGTGATGAAAGAAGTTTTTATTTGATCCGACTCTTTCATCTTGATCTGGTGGTAGCCTGAATAGGCATCCAGAAAACATAAACGTTCGCACCCGGCTGTGGAATCAACAACCTGATCCACTCGAGGTAAGGCGAACGGGTCCTTGGGGCATGCTTTATTTAAGGACGTGTAGTCCACACACATGCGCCAAGTTTTGTTTTTCTTAAGAACCAGGACCGGGTTTGCCAACCAGTCCGGGTGAAAAACTTCTTTGATGAACCCGGCTGCAAGCAGTCGGGTGATTTCTTCTCCGATTGCTTTTCGCCGGTCTTCAGCGAAGCGACGAAGAGACTGCTTCACCGGCTTTGCGTCCTTGGCGACGTTGAGGGAGTGCTCGGCGAACTTCCTTGGAACACCCGGCATGTCAGAGGGCTTCCATGCGAAGATGTTCCAATTCTCACGAAGGAAGTCGACGAGCGCGCCTTCCTATTTGGCCTCGAGGTCGGTTCCGATTTGGACCGTCTTGGATGAGTCCTCGGGATGGACCTGGACACGCTTTGTGTCCTTGGCCGACTGGAAAGTGGACTCGGTTGCCGCCTTCTTGCTTGGCGGAGGCTGATCCGAGTTGGCAGAAGCTTGGATATCTTCCAGCTCTTGAGCCGCGATCAGTGACTCGGCAATGTCTGCACTGGCGATATCACACTCGTTGGAGCGTTCGAAGTCACCAGTGATGGTGATGACGCCTTTTGGACCCGGCATCTTCAGCTTTAGGTAGGTATAACACGGCCTTGCCATAAATTTGGCATAGGCCGGCCGGCCAAAGATCGCATGGTATGCGCTCTTAAAGCCGACTACCTCGAAGGCCAATGTCTCGACCCGGAAGTTGTTCGGCTCACCGAACACGACTTCCAGGGAGATTTGACCCAGAGGCCTGGCGCACTTCCCAGGAACTATTCCATGGAAAGAAATGTTACTGGGGCGAAGTTGGGTCTCTGACACTTGCATCCTCTTCAGGGTATCGACGAAGATGATGTTTATGCTGGAGCCCCCGTCCATCAGGACCTTGCGGAGCTTGAATCCTCCAACCTGAGGATCCACCACCAAAGGGTGCTTGCCCGGGTGGGGGATTCGGTCGGGGTGATCGAGTCGGCTGAAGCCGACTGGCACCTCGGACCAGTCCAGCCATTGTGGGACTGCTGGCATCGTCGCGTTGACCTCGCGACAACGCAGCTTCCGACCCCTTTTGGAGTCGGACCCTTGAAAAATCATGAGTACCCCCCCTTTGAGGGGGATACTGTGCGGCGCCGCCTCCTGCAGCGGAGCCTCCTTCGCCATCGGCCTCCGGCTCGGGTTGTTTTTCCTCCCGCAAACGCTGCAGGAAGCTACAGTCCCGAGTCGAGTGCCCCGCCTTATATTTGGCGGTGCTATGGAACGAACAAGGCCCGTCGAGGATTTCCTCGAAGGTTAGCTTTGACGCCTTGCGCTGTTGCCAAGGGTGCTCCTGTTTTTGACCAGCGTCGCCACGCTGGGGGCCACGCTCTGCGGCCGCAACCAGGTCGGCTCCGCTAACTCCGTCACCGCCGCCTGCCTTCCGCTTCGGGGGGCGGTTGTCTTCCCGCTTCCGACCTGAATCGGTGGGGACTTTCCGACTTGAGGACTCGGCTTTGCCTTTGCCTTTGTCCTCGTACCGCATCGCTTCTTCACCCGTCGCGTACTTGCTGGCGACTTCCATAAGCCGACCCATGGTCTGGATGTTAGACCGGGCCAACTTGTGTTTGAGGAGTTCGTATTTCACTCCCTGAGAAAAGGCCTGGATGGCCTGCATCTCGGTGACATCCTCAATCGAGTTGCGCAGTCGGGTCCAACGTTGGATGTAATCGCGGACCGACTCGCCCTTTTCCTGGACGCAGAGCCACAGGTCTTGGGCGTTCCCAGGGCCCTTATACGTGCCCTCAAAGTTTTTGATGAAGGCCTCTTGGAGGTCCCTCCAATCATAGATGCTATCTTCGGGCAGGCTGTTAAGCCATGCCCGAGCCGACCCTTCCAGCATCAGGGGTAGGCTTCGGAGGGCGACACGCTCGTTGCCTCCTCCTATGTTGCATGCGACTAAGTAGTCGGCAAGCCAAGTTTCCGGCTTGGCTGTGCCATCATACTTGTCGATGCCACTGGCAATTCGGAACCGATCCGGGAAAGGCTCGCCTCGAATCCGCCTGCTGAAGCAAAGCGGACCGGTGGAGGCAGAGCTGCCCGGCTGGTTGACTTCGCCAGCGCGTCGCTCAGCCCGCACCCGGGCTGCCCGCCGTCCCTCAATGTCATCGCGGGCATCGCGGGCATCGTTCGCTCGAAGAGAGCCGGCTCGCCGCCGCTCAGCCTGGAGCCGGTTAATCTCCAGGCGAGCGTCAGGCCGGTTCGTGGATCGACTTGGTTGAGACGATCCGACTGTGACGGGGCGACTCGGAGCTCCTGAGGGTCGACTCCGAGTCTCTTGGGAAGCCAGCCGGTTGCTAACCGACCCGGCTTCGTTTTGTTGTTCCACCGCCGTCTTCATCAGAGTGATGACTCGGCGGTGGATTTCCGCCGCGGGGCCGTCTGCTGGAGGTGGCAATGAGTCGGCCAGCGCGGCGGCCGCGAAAAGATTCTGGGCCGGTGTTTGATAAACAAGGACACCGTCCTGTTGCCGTCCGAAAAGTGGGGCCCGAGTAGCCCGACTCTTCCGGGCGGCTGAAGAAATTCGCCGGTTCGCGCGGCTGCGCGAACCGTGTGGGTCATTCGGTTGTCGATCTTGCTGTTCGAGTGCCACCCGCTCTTGATCGAGGCGTGCTCGTTCTGCAAGAAGGGCTTGCCGAGAAGCCTCCAAGGCCCTCTCGGCATCCGATTGTCCGTTGATGGGCGTATGCAGGTGCTCATGGGCTGCCCTGGCTGCCGCTGCTGCAGACGTTCCCGCATCCTCTGCGGCGCCATCCCCAACCACATACACCTCAGCGGAGGCGGTATGGCTGTACGAACTCTCGTCCCCCTCGGATTCGGATCCCAGGATGGAGAGGAGAGATTCGGCGCCCACCATGGCGACAAACCTGAAATATTCCTCGCCCCTGCCCAGGGCTGGAGGAGATCCGAGCCGGAGCTCAGGCTCCTCCTCCACGGTATGGCACGGACGCGGATCTTGGAGATGTAATTGGCCGAAAGCGTCGGCCAAGAAGTGAAGGCCGCCGAAGATGAACTCCGAGCCTTCAGGATGCGCGACAGGCGACATGTTGCCGATGATGAGCTTGTCGCCGGTCGCTGGAGAAGATCCCGCCTGGGTCGTAGCTCCAAAACACGCCACCCCTACCTGGCGCGCCAACTGTTGCGGGGTGTTCGCGGCAATATCCATTTGTTATAGGATCGTCGGGGATGCGTGTATGGAAGATCTAGGCGGTGCACACAAGTACTTTTACCCAGGTTCAGGCTCTCCAAATATGGAGATAATACCCTACTCCTGCTGAATGTATTTGATGTTCTTGCGTGAAAAAAGGGAGTACAATAGGAATAGGAGAACGTAAGGTCTAGAGTCTAGCCCCCTTCTGCATGGAGGGCTCGGCCTTATATAGGCCTGCGCATCAGCCGACTCGGTCACTCGGCTGAACTACAGTTACTGTCCTAATTAACTGACATTTATATCTGGTAACCGTCCGAGTAATACCAGTCTTCATGCCGGCTGAAACGTATGCCTTGATGAGTTGTAACGCCTGTCTTAATGGCACCCAGACGTTGTACCATGACAGGCTGTTCTTGGGCCGTCGTCCGAATAGGCCTTTGCGGAGTTGTTGGGCCTGCATCCGAGTGGGCCTTGCCAGGCTTGCTGGGCCGACTCGAGTCATTGGGCCTACCCGGTTGGGCTTCCCTCGTCACTATAGATGCACAAATCATAAAGCACTATCTTCAGCACTTTTGCAACATTTCAGGGCAAACTCCAAACTAGAATAAATCTTCCATCTACTTTAGCAAAAAAGTTACTCAATTTCAGAAGGATCAGGTTAAGAGTCTTTTTCCTGTTCAGGACATGCAAGACGACATTATCCATCTTGGACACCCTTTAATTCTGCCCTCTAAGAATCGTAGTCAAGCTTATAGCTTTGTTAGCGATAGATTCACAAATAAACTCACTACCTACAAAGCTAACAAGTTATCTCATGTTGCCAGATTAACTCTAATTAAATCTGTTTTTGCTTCCCTTCCTGTTTATTATATGGCTAACATCCTGTTTTCTAAGAATTGCATCGCTCAGATGACATCCATTATACGAAAATTCTGGTGGACAGGTGTGCAGGATGATAACTCGAAAAGGACCCTTTACCTTAAAGCTTGGTCTAAAATTTGCAAGCCTAAGACAGAGGGAGGACTAGGAATTAGAGATCTACTTGCAGTAAACAAAAGCCTTCTTATGTCCTCTGCCTGGAGAATTGCTACGGAAGAAGAAAGCATGGTTTCTCGAGTTCTCAAGGCCAAGTATTTTCATAATACTTCTTTCTGGCGAGCAAAAGGTAATTGTCCTAAATCTGCTTTCTGGACCTCAATCTTGAATATTAAAGATCAATTTACTGCTAATTGCACTATCCAAATTGCTAAGGGCAACTCTAATATTTGGAATACCCCGTGGTGTCCTATTTCAGAACAAATTCACAATCATCTTAATATCCAGGATCAAAATTACTCGTATCCTAGCATCATTTCGGACCTTTGGCTTCCCAACTTAAAATCTTGGAACTTATCTCTCATTTCCAACTTGTTTGGTCAGGCTAATTGCGATATTATTGCTTCTATTCCTATCTCTTCAGCTAGTCATGACGATATTGTTGTTTGGAAGCATTCGTCCAATGGCATTTGTTCCTCCAAAAGTGCTTATAAATCTTTGACCTCTCACTTGTTTCACACAAATCCAGTGGCCAATGTTAGTTTTTCAGGAATCACCAAGAACATCACTTTGGCAGCCTGGAAGTGCAAGCATATCCCTCCCAGAGTTCAAACTTTCACTTGGAGACTCTTAAGGAAGGCTATTACAACTGGACAAGGAGGCGCGGCTCGCTCAAAACACATTGATGGTCATTGCAAAAGATGTGGTCAAATAGAAGACGACATGCATATTTTCTTCTCTTGTGAATATGCAAAGATTGTTTGGTTTGCTTCTTTTTTAGGTCTAAGGGTTGATGGACTTCTTCAACAGGGATGTACAACCATTCCAGATATGATCGATCAGATCCTCCGCACCTGTTCGCAAGAGGGAGTCCTGGAATTTATCCTGGCGGTGATGTGGATGCTCTGGAAATCCAAAAACGATCTGCGTTTCAGTTCCAAGCATACAAATCCTTTGCAGATCATACATGGAGCGAAGGCATTGATAGCAATTGAAGAACCAGACAAGCAGCCAGAAGACTTGCTGAGGGAAGACCCTCTCTATAAAACGGTTTATTCTATTGACAGGTCAAGGATCCTGCAAGGGCCAAATATCTTCGTCGATGCAGCGTGGAACGCACAAAACGCTGCCTTTTCTCCTTCTGCAGGTTCTAGCAAGATTGCAGGACTGGGGGTCTTTATCTGTGCACCACGTCATCCGAAACATACAACAATTTTTGTGCAGGCAACATCGCTGGCGGAAAGCGCTCTTCAGGCGGAGGCTCAGGCTCTGGATCTTGCGTCTACGGTCGCCTCCAAGCTCTAGCTTCATCAACATGCAAATTACTTGACAGATAATGAAACTCTTGCTATGGTGGCGGTGGCAAGACAACCAAAAGAAAAGCCAGGTCATTGGAGTATCAGACCAATTTTAGAGAGCTTCATATCGAATACTGAAGGGGTTGATAATAGGGTGTACAAGATCAAAAGAGAAAGCAATAGAAATGCCCATAGAGAAGCTCAAGATGCTATCCATTCAACTCCCGGAAGTGCTTGCATTTACACTTGCTGTAGTGCAACTCACTCTTCAGCCTCTTGTCTAACAAAGGCTGCTTTTTGTTTTGGCAGTGACTTGTCTTATATAAATAAAATCCTGAGTTTACAAAAAAAATAAGGGGAGCCATAAGCTCGGGAAGCTCCAAGTTCCTAGCTTTTTGCCACCAACAGATTTTTAGAGACGCTTATTCCAGCAGCGCTCCTTTCTTTTGGGCTTATGGCTCTAAAAGAAAGGGGCTTGAAGCTTCAACATGTATCACCATCCAAACTGGTGGCTCATTCTAAAAACCCATCACCTGCTGTCATGCACTCCAATGAGGAGAATCTCTGTAATGTTATTAAGGTGATGTGGCACAATGAATATTTTGTCACCTTGACAATCTATGGTGTATTGTCAATGTAGGCTCTATTGACAATCTAGGCTCTATTGTCACCTTGAAATCATGCCAAAAGCCAATGCAAAAAAATGTTGTGTCATCAGGAGCTTGCATTCATAATTCGTGGTATAGCACATAGATCTGGAAATCCCATTTCTTGGCAGCTTTAATAATCATGGAAGAAATCCATTGGTTCAAATGTAAACACATAGTAACAAAATAATCTTATAATGAAACTAAAAGAGAGAACGGAAAGACAACTTAGACATATATTTTACATTGTTAGTCTCACAAACTAGTGCACTCCAGTGAACAACTTGATCCATTATTCTCAAAAGTTACAACTTAGTACCACTGCCAACGAAAAAAAAACCCATGTATCAATTCAACATTGAAGAAATCGTTGTATTCACCTGCAACAGCAGCAAAATAACAATAGTTAATCCCAAGACCAATCAGAAAAATAAATTTTCACTGTAGAATGTTGGCCCAGGGTCTTTTCATTTGGTGGTGTGATCAGTGGTGAAGTATATGGTATATGAATCAGAACTAATGTCAAAGGGGCAAATACTGTTGTGAAGGTGATGCAACATGCACCATGACTATAATAAGTTAGACGATGCACTATAAACAGTGGCAAACTAAAGGAAATAATCATGGTTTACCAATCTTGTGAATTCCCTTTTTGAAGAAAATCTTGCAATTCCTTCGGTTTGAAACATTTGTTTCAGTTGTACTTTGAAATTAGCCTTTAAAATAGTTACATTGCTCTGGACAGGGACTGGGGATTATCAGACAGCACATATGTACCTGGCATCAGGACATAACTTTATGCAGATTATAGGAGGTATACAAATTGAAGAATACAAGCATCCACGTTATGCAGCTTATGGGAGGTATACAAATCTCACTTTTGTTTATTTAGCATTGAATTAATTGTTTCCAATCATCCAGCCGAAAATATTGTCTGAAATTTAAGAAGGAACCAAAAAACCATTTACTGTCTCTCAAAAAAAAACCATTTACTGGACCAAGCTTATTGGAATCAAGTTACAAATTGCAATTGGAACTCACATGCCTGCGGGAGGTGGAACCACTAATACTGATGTTGAGATGGGAATTGGACTTACCGTAAGCCGATGGTGCTTCGCCCTGGGGTCAGTGGACGGGCGCCACGGTGCCACCGTTGAGATAAGCCGCCATCGGTCGTGCCATCCGCGGGAGGTCGCAGGCGAGCACTGTGGTGCCGTCGTCGAGGGAAGTGGCCGTCGGTGGCGCCGTTCGCGGGAGGTCGCAGATGGTGGCCGATCACCGCCACGTCGATCACCAGCGCCACGGTCTCCTGCAGTCTCACCGCCCTCCTCTTTGTCGAAAGATTTGATTATACGAAAATCATAATGGGTGGTTTACCGTGCGCACGGTCAATTCCGACAGCTGATTCAATGTTGATTATTTGTGGTTGACAGCTGGTATTTTCAGGATTGGAAGTTGATTATGTTGTAGTTAAAACTTGACCATGTTGTAATTGAAACTTGACCGTGCTATAGTTGAAACCTGACCGTTCCGGCAGCTTTACTGTAGCTGTCGGAATTGACCGTTCGGAACGATTGTCCGTAAATTACAGGAGCCCTTGATTATGATCTAATTACCGATTCGATCTGCAAGCGTACAGCTAGGCGTGGAGGGGACAAATTACAAAAAGATTAAGAGATGGAGAGGACTAATCCACACTAGACGGCCACAATGGACGCTCAACGGCGGTCAAAACGTGCCAGGTAGGACTAATGGACTGATACATATGTTCATAGAGATAATGATCATATTTGATCCATTTAAACTATTTTAATAACTGTCATTTAACTTTTCTAAATACAATTATCAAAGTAAATCAACCGAACAAGTGCCTGTAGGCTTGTACGTGAATTTCACTCAACTTGTTTTTTCCATCTGTGTGATGGTTGAGGCTCTCGACACCGCGAGGAAGACCATGCGGCCAAACGTCCAAACTGAAATTTGAAAGGTCACTGCTTCGGCTGAGGGAGAGATGTTTTGCTAAGGGTCAGACTCTTTTCTGGGAATAGCTCAAGAAGTTCAATTCTGAGAGATAAAGCAAAAACCGGTTAACAAGCAACATCCATCAGACAGGATATGATGTCGGCAATTGCAATTATTAGGTTCGTTAAGTTTCTCACAGTAAATAATTGAGGGTTACAAATAGTACGTTAGAAATGAATAGGATGAGCTCGCACTGAGACAATTCAATGCAAAAGGCACACAACAAATGTGGTGGAAAAAAATCCAGACATACAAGTTCCTTCACGTCTTACAACCCCAGTGCACAACTGAGACGCATTTGGAGCAGCGACATCCTGCGAGTCAGCTCCACAGATTAACCATGGGATCTGCGTATTTCCAAGGTTCTGCATAATATATGCCGAGTTTCTTAGTTTAGCAAGACTATGCTCATGACAGGAAAACAAGACGGCCACAGTAAGACAAGAAACGGAGCACATGAACTTACTATAGATGAAGTAGCCAGGGTTGTTGTCCCCCAAGAGAACCAGGAATGCAATGCTGGGAGAATCTGGCCATTGCAAATATGATCTTCACAAGTACTTGGACAACCAAGGGAGATCTGGGGATTCCTTGAGGGCAAAGGTTACATCGTCGCTGCCAACCAAGAAATAAGGTATTAGTAAATGAGGAAATAAGTTTAAACATATAATCGATTTGCGTTGTATTATGCATCGTGTGTTATAGCACTAGCCCAGCCGAGGAGGCAAGGTAGAAGGGGAAACTCCTAATTCTTGCTTCATGGAAAATTGGAAATAGATGCGCCTAGCTTCTGTATAGAGCTAGGCCCTAACAACCATATGTAAGCAATCTTATCTAATGTTCTCTCAAGTCTCAAAATCTTACCTAATCCCTAATATAGAGGAAGCTACTTCATTTATCTTTAACTGGATGCGCACCCTAGCTTGCACATGGGGGCCCTTCGACCATCCGCATAACAAATTGAACCTTCTCAGGTTTTGATTTGAGGTGTTTTAATGGCTGTGGATGGGTGTTGTTGTCAAGCTGTCTTGTAATGCCAGTTACAATGGGAAATGCAATTTCACAGGCTAACCTTGGATAGTTAAGCTGCAGCTTCTGCAACTTGTGCTTAGTGCCTTCCTCGCAGAGAACGATCTTGCTCTCACCAAGCTTGCAACTGTGGGAGGAACACACAATAATTTATTTCTATAGACCACCAGATCAAAACAACATATGCATAAACAATAGACAACGTAGAATGGAGAGTTAAGGGTTTTATCTTTTCAGATATGGTAATGGTGCCATAAATGAGGAAAATTCTTAAGAACGATAGAGAATGTACACAAAGAATATCCAGCTAATTAAAGGCAGTACTTGCACAGCAGTACAGCACAAACTCAAGACTGACTGGACCACCTTTATCCTTTGTTAAAACTAAAACAACAAAATCAAGTCTACCATTATAAACAACCAGCCATTTATTGCCTTTCTTGAATAACAGGTGCAGGGACAAACTAAATAAGGTAGAAAAACTGAAGTACTTGAAAGAAAAATAACACCAGTATGATTCTCCTAGTGCCCACGTCATGTTTAGTACAAAAAGAAATTGCACTATCAATTTATCATATAAGTTGCCATATTAGTGATCAAAGGAAACAAGAACAATTCAGTGGGAAGAAATGCCAATGTTTTCACTTCAGTTTATACAAGAACGTGCACTAGTCCAATCATTATGTGCCCGCAAGAACATTAACCCCAAAATTCTAAAAAAAATGGCATTTCCAGTTTCATAGTATGCCTTCTCTTGGAACAACATGACAATGGAACTGCATTTGCAGCAGCGCACCTAAGCAGAGGCAACACCAACAATATCCACATCATACATGATGGTACATGCACATGAAATCATGAAGTCAACCATATGTAAAAGCAACTTTAGTACAGATTCAAACAGAATCACTTACCAGATTTTCAGGAGAGTATCATATCCAGGCAATAGTTCTCTATTGACGTGGCACCAAGAGAGAACAGTTGCTGCCAGCTACAGAATAGAAGGAGATCCCATCAGATTTTTCTTCTTCAAATGCACCTGTGTGTGGGCACTCTTTCTAGTTTCTAGATGGGAATAATTTTAACAAGAGCAGGATGGTTAAGAAATGGACAGTGATTCAGTAAAGGAACACTGACAAAACGGAAACTTCTGTAGCAAACATAAGACCATTTATCTCAAGCCTCAATTCACATGGAAACTCAACCAGACAACATGTTGAAAAGAACTATTCGGTATATGGAAGAATAATTCCGTGAATGATTGAATGACTAATTACTAATTACTCATATGGTTTTTTCCCTGCAGACTAACATACTGATCCAGGGAATAACCAGTACTCGTCATGTTTGCAGATGGAAATCATAAAACATACACAAATTCACTGCATTCATGAAAGATAGATCTCTGGTTAACCTAGCATTCTCATTGTGAGTGCAGGCAGTGTACAATAGATTAAACCAAGGTGATATTTGAAGCAACTCTAAATTGATTAGAACATTGGAAACCATTGCATACTGGTTTCCAGCTTGAAGGTTGTAGCAGACGCAAGTACAGGAAACCTAGTTAGTGGTAAGCAAGGCAAGTTGCCTAAAACAGGTTCACAAGGGACTCTGAATAAATTTAGGTGATGAATGAAAAATGGTTGACCAAATTCATCATAAAAATTGACCAAAGAAAAATGAGAACGGATCCAGAAGGAACAGTTTTAACAGTGACTTTTTATACATGACCGTGATGCTAAAGACCAACATAGGAACTAAAAAAGTTTGCACTCACCTTATCAAACAATACTTCACCGAGGCCACTTCTGTATAATTCATGAACCATAGCAGCCAATATAATTTTTCCAAATTTCGGGCAATTCTTCATTACCTGTAAGAGAGGAAAAGTTGGTAATGTAAAAGTTGGATGGTCAGCTAGCATTACTAATTGATCTGGTTAGAAAAGTTAAGTACATGTGGTTACCCTAAGTCCCTAACTGAGCAAACTGTATACTACATAGAAAAGCCAACAAGAAGTATGAGTTCATATAAAAGGCAATTATTATCTCCACTTACTTGAATATGTGGTGCCTGAAAGACTTCCTGGATAGCATCTTCTATATCGCCCATGCAAACAACACCATTTCCTACAAGTATTGGACCAAAGTTCAATGGGCTATATACAGTTTGGAGCTGAGATAGGTCTAAACAAATGGAGGAGGCGAAATCATAAAACCATATTGCAAGGTGAATTGGTACCAACAATCAAGTTGAATATAAGCATAAGGATAGAATAAACCCGAACTAAACCCTTTTACTGAATAGGTTATTACAATTACAGTATGCGTGTGGATGGTACCTCTATTTGCAGAAGAGGGAATCTGTCCAGACTGTTGAAACTGTTTAAAACGGTAGTCTGCAAACTCTGCTGCTCGTCTACAAATTTCTAAGGCCCGCCTAGCATCACCTGACATAGCAGCTACCTGTGTTCAAAGGCAATCTAGTCAGCTGAATGGAAGTCCATGCCAACAGAACACTAAGATGGTCTAGTCTTCTTGCTTCACAGAACAGAAAAGTTAATTAGATGAGAGATACGGATAAACAACCATTTGTTTCTTGTTATATTTGCTCCAGAAATTAACTTTTTCCCCTACACTACAGAATGATGAAACTCAGTGCTGCAAG
This sequence comes from Stipa capillata, assembly GCA_019208055.1. Lineage (NCBI taxonomy): Eukaryota > Viridiplantae > Streptophyta > Magnoliopsida > Poales > Poaceae > Stipa > Stipa capillata. Next base: position 201,827 of record JAGXJF010002223.1, read on the forward strand.
CAATGTCACATTGAATGCAATAGCAAGAGGCAATTCATACTCAATTGCACTACACTACATTGCTACATTTCAGTTTATTCTACTAACGTCCATCAGTGTCAACTAAAGCTGCTTACCAATAATGAATTTTCTAAGTCACTGAGCACCTGAGGCATTATATAATATGCACCGAACGCCAAACTAAGCATCATATAAAGCTGAAACAAGAAACTGATGGCAAACAGATTATTAGGTGTTTTGTATCATACTATTGGAAAAGGGAAAAGGCATAAAAATGATCAAAGCACATGTGATTCATTCTACTAGTTTATGGAACTCAGACTAACTTAGTATTATTATGAAACAAAGGAAGAGAAAATTAGCTATGTCATGGAGGATCTATACGCAGATAGGAGAAATTAACTTTCAAGTGAAGGACCTATGGTTTAAAATCATCTCTTGGCAAATCTCAGATTAGATGAGAGAGCAACAATCATGGACAAAAAGATAAGAGTATATAATAATAAATATATACACGTGGTACTGCAGTCCAAACCTTTCTAGACGCAAATTCAATAGCTTGGTCTTCAAAGGCATCAATACCCTTAAGACGGCTTGTTATGATTTCCTGCAGTTGCCGATAATTATAAGGGCCAAAACACAGTCGTTGAATACCCATCCTGCTTGAAATGCGAGGCAATAGTTTTTCTGGAAGATCCATTGTGTTTGCTATACCTGCATTCAGTAACAATACATCCAAAGAATAAATAATAGGCTAGAGACTAAAATCGCATATCAAGACAAAGTAATAGGTACCTATAACAACCAGGTTCGAGTCTGGCTTGGTGGGCCAATCAAGAATGTTATACAGCACCTGATAAAAAGAGTAGTCCAAATGTCAATGAATACGAGCATATATCGTACAGCAATCAAAAAGCCAAATGATGGAAAGTTTTCCAAATCATTTTCCAAAGAATAAACTAAAAATTTATACAAGCACTTAATAAGTTGAGCTAGATTTTATTACCGACTGATTTCTCGTCAAAAGAAGATCAAGCTCATCGATGAGCAAAACAATTGGCTGGTTTGCTTGCTTTCCTATTTTAGTGCCATCTGAAAAGTGCTCGGTTAAATAATGAAGAGCTTTTTTCCATCCCACCCTATGCCCACTCAACTGTTCATATATGACCTGCATATTTTTAAGAAGTGTACCTGTTAAAGGTCTATTGTGACTTTTAAGGGAATCTGCCTGCTATGCTTGAGTAGGAATTTGTCATTGCTTAACCAAATTACAAGTTTATATACCTTGTAGATATTCTCTGGAGAAGCTAATTTAAGACCATTAATTTCTATAAAACAATAGGGCCTCAGAGCTCCAGAATCAAGTTCAGATCTCAGCCTCCTCATAACTGCAAGTACACTCATAGTCTACAGGTCGATAAAACAGGTGCAGAAAATATCATTTAACACTCAGCCACAGGAGAAGAAATCAAACCATCAACTCGGCCAGGAAAGTATGGTTGGTTACCTTGCCAGTACCAGGCACACCATGAATATAAAGGCAGCGTCCTAGACATTGGTCATTGCAAATTGCGTCCTTCACAAATATAGATATCTCCTCCATTTCTCTGACATAAGACTTCTACTCAGTAAAGTTTCCATAAGAAGCTGATGAAACATGCAGCAAGCATGAATAAACATACTTATCCCTGCAAGGCAATGACTTGGGAAGAGTTGCCAATAACAGGGTAGCTTTCGCCTTCTCCAGATCAGTCTTTTGATGACACCGAACATGCTCAGGTATTTTTCTGATCCCAATCTTTTGTAGGCCATATATCCTCCCTTTCCGTGAATTCTACGAACAAACATGCATTTCAGTAGAGCAATGCAACACTATAGAGGGAGAGGGAGAGGGAGAAGAGTTAGTACAGCAGCCAATCCATGCGACTGATTCTTTCTGGCAGAGCAACATGTAGCCAGTTCTTCCTCCTCGTCATATTCTGAATCTCCATCAGTATCACTGTTATAACAATTACCATCATTGTAAGGCTCGTCACTGGGATCTTCTTTTCTCTACATTATAGAGCAGGAACAAGCTCAATCACTAACAATTCACTATACAAAACTGATGATCCAAACTTCTAAGAATAGAGTTTTGCAGTAGATGTACCTCAGGTTCATCATCAATATCTGCCAGACGTTTAAAATTATGCCAATGTATATCATACTCGTATTCACAATAAAATACATCATCTCCTTCATTATTAGCATCCCTAAACTCTTGGGGGCTCATGACGTAACAATGTCTAAGGATAGTTTCCATCTGTAAAAACCATAAGAACAAAAAAAAACTACAGTGTGCAAACATGCAAAAACTTATTGAGGAACCAAACATACAAACTGGAAAGCAATTAATCACCTCGATGTCTGCAAGATCGTTGGTACGGTACAGCTCTCTCCGCAAGTTATGCGGCTGCCTTCCTGCTGCAGTCTCTTCAGGAATAGTGTACCACCTTACCTTTGCCCAGAATGCTCCGTCCGGCTCCCTCCATAAACTGTTGCACAGTATTGCTTTTTGGTAAATAAACTCATGAACTACACAGTGGTGATTAATCTCAGTTAATAGTTGAGAACTAGAAGTATCATTGTAACAAAAAGCATGTCCAAAATTATATCCATGCAGTTCTTCTACGATCCCGGATCATCATTGTAGGCTGTAACCCTTTTTGTTTGGAAAAGGGGGATCAGACCCATAGTAAAATGATGTCTTGCACCTAACTCAAACGTTAGGATAAAATTCCACAACTAAAAGGTTTGTTTATTCATCATCACCCAGTACTTCGACACGCTATTCTACATCCTATTCTCAGAGAATACACAAGGAGCCACCAGCCCCACCATTACTAGAAACTGCCACCACGCTTCCAATTCTGCAAACTTCCCCAACTTTCCTCGCAATGTGAGCGACCATAGCTAATTTACATGAATAAAAAAGACAATTCACAATACATTTCACCACATGATCCTCGAAATCTCCTCTAAATTCGAGCACTCACTAACCTCTCAATGCGTGCAGCCCATAAGTCGCTGGAAAGAAGCTTCTCTTTGGCTGTCCTCCTGATGCTTTCCCCCACGGGCGGCCTGGGCCTCTCGATCGCCCTCCCCGCACGCTCGGCCTCGCAGAACGCGCACGCCCAGTCCCCCTCTGGCACACGCCGTAGCGGCGGGCGCACGCACCGCAGGTGGAACCCGCCGAGGCACACGTCGCACTCCACCATCACCCCGCTGCCGGCACGGAAGCACACGCGGCACTCTTCCTCCTCTGGGTCGTCGGCGTCCGACTCCGCCCCCTCCCGCCGCTTCACGTACACGTCGTCCCCAGCGGCGAACTCCCCGCTATCGTACACCACCTTCCGGTAGTACGTCCTCTTCTTCGGCTGCCGCCTCTGCCGTTTGGGCTCGGCCTGGGTCGGGGTTTTAGGCGACGGCGCAGCCCGCTTCCGCTTGAGGGTCAGTGTGGGCTTCGACGGGGTATCCGAGAGGTCCTTGGTGGGGGTCTCAAGGAGGCGGCGGGATCGCCGGACGGTGGAGGGGGTCGCCGGAGACATCGACGGCGGCGAGGCCGCGGATTTGGGCTTCCGTCGGGGCGTGGACCTGGAGGGGGTGGAGAAGTCCATCTGGGCCGCGGCGGAGGCGGCGATGTTCTTCGACGGCGAGGATCTGGGCTTGGATTTGGATCTGGTCGGGGTGGTAGAGAGATCCATTTCGGTCTCTCGCCGGAGGCTGGGAGGGAGGCCGGGGAGGGGGAACTGCAGGCTTGAAATGGAGGGGGCTGATGAGACGCCGAGATGCGATGGAGTTAGGGTTTGGCGTTTTGGCGCCCAAAGAGCTTTTTCGCGCTTTTGCAATTTGACCCTTTAAAGGAAGGTAAGTTTGGTTATGTATCCATAAAGGATTCAAACTGGATTTGGAGTTTGCACTGGTACGGTTTGAGACATTGGGCAAGCGTCAACAATTCCTAACCCTTAGCAATTGTCACTGGTTTGTAGCGGTGAAAACAGAAATAGCGTCAGAAACAAAATTTTCAAAAAATTTCAGAACAAAAGCGAAATCAAAATTTTTTTGTCGGAATCGAAATCGAAAACAGAATTGTTGTTTCAGTCAGAAACGTGATCAGAATCAGAATTTTCAAATAACTAAATTCGGAATTACCGAAATTATATGGGCTATCAGCATCACATTTAGCCCATCTGGCTTTAGAGGGAATTTCAGCCCAGGAGAAAAAGAGAAAGAAAAAGAATAAGAGGAGGGAGGAAATGGGCTAGTAGCCCATTCGGGTGAAGGTGGAAGAAGCCCGGTAGGGAGAAGGAGAATTTCCTTTAATTCAGAATTTTAGGAAAAAAGTAATTTTCAAATTACAGAAAATCTAATAAATTCAAACAAGCTTCGAAAAATACAAAATCAACTTCGCAAAATCTAAAAAAATTCAATGGTGCATATTTTAATGTGCAGAAGTCAAATAAAATTTTGCAACCAAATATTAATGTTTTATTAGTCAATTTAAATCTAAAAGAATTAAAAAATCTAATTAAGCTTTATTAATTCGAGAAAACATCCACAAAATTTTCAGTCCTCACTTGTAGATAAAAGTTTTAAAAATTACCAAAAGTCAATCTGTTACATTTGTGGACTACAATTTACCATAATAGAACTGTTATTTTATCATGCACCATATGACTCATGTTCTCGGTGGCATTTTACTACCGTTATGTTAATGAAACTTTATGATGAACAATTTACTGATGATATTATAATTTATAAATATTAGGGAAATTGAACTAGTTTGTTGCTTTCATTGTATTGCTGCGAATTTTCAAGGGGTTTTTCCATTTTGTGTCCCAATAAATATCTGCTTCCGTCCCGTGTTCGCACCTATCCGTGTCCGACACTATTCGTATCTGTATCTGAATCTGGGGTTTCCTAATTTGTTTCTACTTCCATTAAAAGATTCAAAAACAAATACGATAGAGCCCATTTTTGACCGATTCCGATACGTTTTCACCCCTACTGGTTTGAATGTCACTCCAATTTTCTTCAAAAAACTATCTATACATTTGATAAGATTTTAAAATATGACTGCAAACAATACAAGCTTTCAAAAACCGCTCCCCTCGTTATTTTGTCAAATATTAGACAAAAGTGCTCTCATCTTAGTTTAGGGCATGCGTGGAACACGTGAATTGGTTGTCATGCCTCGCAGATTTCCTATGAGATTTGAAAATACAAGAATTATTCCACGTAGTTGTTTGGATGTTTCACATAAATTTTACAGAAAAATGTTTCTTCACTAAAAAGAGAATATGAGAGATAAAGAGACATGTTTAATTTAAAATTTCAAATAAAACGAAAGCACAAGGTACAACAAATGTTTGGAATCCCGAGGAAAGTGGAGGAAAGGATGATTCTTATAAGGGTTTTCAAAGTCAATCTTACAATCCAAAGTATTTTATATGAAAAATCCTATAGGAATCTAATCATGGGCCTCTTTAGTTCAAAGATTTTTTTAGAGGATCTTAATTCTTAGAAATAAATTCTATGTGGCAATGACATGTCTTCTTGAATCCTATAGGAATGTAAATTATAGAAAATTATATAGAAGATGTTTGATTACGCCATAGGAAAACCATATGGTTCTTTTCGAGATGCGAGTTAAATAATATTTTTATATGAAATAGAGTGGAAATGAGACATTAGGATTTTTATATATAGATTATAATCTTACAAATTAAAGAACCACACAGGAAATATTCATAAGGATTTCAATCCTACAAAAAAATTGAAAATACTTTGAGTTAAATAGGCCCTTTATATGATTATTTTTCCCATTGACCAGAGTTGGCCGAAAAATTCAACCACCTCTTCGTCAGCTTCAGTTCCTCTTTCCATGTTGGAGCTGCTCTTGCAGTTGACAACATCGACGTGGTACTGTGTGCGTTGCAAATTTCAAACATCACCTTTAGGCCCACACACCTCTGCTCCTCCTTGGTTTTTTACCCCGCGATTTGAACAACCACTAATTCCCCCTCCTCCAGTAGTAGGAGTGGCAAATCCCACCATCGAGTAGCCATCGGAGCCATTGAATCAATGGAGACACCGGCAATCCAACACCCACATAACTCCAACTCGTTCCATTGGAGCTCCACGGCAATGTAGAGACAACATGTGTGGTAGATGTGGGAGTGGAGGAGAGGCTTGTCACATCTCCAATGTGCCCCTGCCGGCTGCGCACTCGCTTGTGGTTGTGCTCTCGCTAGCTCTCATAGTTCTAGTGCCCATTTAGTCATTTTTCATTTCAGCGCTTTTTGAATCCTACGGATCAAGTTGTTCCTCAAAGTTGCTACAAAAATTGTTTATTCGAAACAAAACCTATTGCTGGGGAAATAAGACATCTTTTTTTTAGTATAACTACACTTTGTATATTTTTTATAATGCACATATGATCGTAACTATGAACAAGTCTCGCATTAACACATGTTCTTGTCATAGTTGAGAGCGCATTCGAGGCATGGAAGAATATATTTCACATACTAAATAATAAGCCCTTCCACCCATATCGTATCTAGGTTAAGCTAGTTCTTGCATGTCCCATTCTGCGTAATTGGATACCGTGATACGAAAATGATGAGATTGTGTCCAGTGAGAAATATGTGGTTATAGACACCATAGGCCATGGACATGGTGTACCAAATGATGACAGTGCTGCTTGGGCATGACAAGAGGAATCAATGGGCTAACGAGTGTGGGACAATAGAAGCAATACTAGGATCTAATGTGGTATGTGGTAAATGTTTAATTAATCTGTTACATTTGGGTAATATCATTTGAGAGGTGATATTGTTATTTGATTTAGCGTGAGACGATAAATTGTAATAATCTTATTTGCTACATTGTCTTTAAGTACTCAACTAGCTTTGATTTGTCATGGCTTGGTTCTTCATTCTTATGGTTAAGGATAACTATTTGCTACGGCTATAACTATCTACATGCGTAACTTGAGCTAAAGCTGTGTTCTTGTGCTCTGGATAATTTATGACTAATGAACATGTTTTCTAAATCTGGACATATTGATAATGACAAGCAATCTAACTCCCATGTTGCCTCATATCCATTGGTGATGGCAGTGTGCTCAGATAGGAAAGTGGAAACGTTTTTCCAAACAAGTTGCAATTTAAATTTAGTAAGCCATGAAAATATAGAAATATCGTTCATTTTTATACTTATTTATTGTATGATATGAAGAATTCTTGTAAAATTGGAGAAGTTGTATCTGTGATGAATACTTATGGTGCTCGTGATTTATTAAGTAAGCAATCAAGTAAGCAACCACTTCGGTTGTGAATGAGCCAAATTTTAGTTTGACCTCTATTTCAGAAGTAGCTGGTAAGCTCGCGACTCATGAAAAGAGATGACCACAAACGGTTTGATGCAGGCAACCAAACAAGACTCCCTTACATATGGCCATCTATCACATCCCGATTTTTCAAAACCTGAAAATTAAGGCTTACAAAAACTTTTACGCTAACAAGCGAGATCATCTGCGTTTTTGCCAACATGCTTTTATACCAAACCCTGACATGGTCACATACACGATATATGGGGATCCAAGCGCCATCCTTTTTGGCGAAACCCTAGAATTGATATCACCACCTTTATACTTTGATCAACGTGTCAGGACATCCTTTTATCTCCAACACCACCTGTATAAACTACTTCTCTCTGAAACCCTACCTGACGCATATACACCGTACACGCAAACCCTACATCACCCTTTTCGACAAAACAGTAAAACCCTAGCTCTCAATCCACGATCTGAGGACTCGACCCAAAGTGATATGAACCAACCCAAACCCTAATGTCCATATATACCCTCCCCAAACCTCGGAAACCTAAAACCCTGCCGTAACCCTAAAAACGGCTTATTATTCCATTTGGTCGAGAAACCCTAAAAGCTATATCGCATGTGACTCTTTCTCTCTAAAAATTCTGCAAAAATTCCAGCAAATATAAAGTACTAATCTTCACTAAGTTATGAAAGAATATTATGAGGTCTAGTGCAATTATTCTTAAATACCTGCAAATTACAATTTAAGGCCTAAAGGGACTTTGTACTACAACCCTAACAATATATTCGAGAAAAATCTCAGAAAATTACACCACCCTCAGTATATTACTAGGAACCCAAATATGCAAAAGGATGGACTTCTGTAGTTCAAATTCTTGGAATAATCAACATCGAGTAGTTCTGCCTCATTTCCTTTTTAAACACCAAATCTGATTCAAACATCAACCATATGTCCCCAAAGTTTCTTGACCTACTCTTTATACCCCAGACACCATCCTATGCTAGGGGTACCTCCAGGGCCAGCTCCAAACAACAACTACCCTCCAAAAGATCAGCGGATGCTGACATTGGCATTAATCCATTCCAGCTGCAACCTCACACATTTCAGTACTTAAACCACCCTATGCTCTCTTACACCTTATCACACTCCCCTGGCGTGAGCTGACCTGTCAATGCTCTCTGGGACGCGCCAGGACATGTGTATGCCATCCATGTCGCGCTCTGGACGCGCCCTGAGCATGCTCTGGCACGGGATGGCATGCGCTCTGCCTCGTCACCGCGCGTCAACCGCCAGCAATTTAACACCGCACCATCCGCCCATGCCATCGCCACCCATTGCACCGGCACACGCCACGCCACCCCTCTTCTTCACCCCTCGGCAGTAACAACGCCGCCCTAGCGAACCTCGAGCCGTCGCCATCTCAAGCAGAGGGACGCCGCGCCTTTGCTGACAGCTACCGCCGCAAGACCCGTTGCTGCCCCCGCTGCTCTCGCCCATGCGCTCGGTCACGCCCACTCCGGTCAGCAGCTTCACGACAACCTCCCCTACTCCTCGTGCAGCTGCAGCACGAGCTAGCCCCGCCGCCATTAATGCCCGACATCAAGCAGCAGTGCCTCTCGCACATCGTCACCAGAAGACCCGGCCACGCCTGCTCACGAACAGCCGAAGGACCCGCCGCTGCAGCACCATCCAATGAGTTTCCACGCGCCACACCTTTCTCCACGGTTCCATAGATTCTGCGCCACCTTGTCTTAACCCCGGCGTCGTCACATCCCCAAGCGTGGCTAGCTATAGTAGGTGTTTTCCCTCCCCATCCTGTCGACCGCCTATATATATATGCTACCACGAACTCCTTCCCTACACTCGGTTCCCTCCTCACGTCCCAGACACCAAAGCTCCACTCCATTTCTTCCCGAACGCCTCCTTGCACCTCCACGGCCGAACCCTCCGCCACCCAAGTTCGCACCCATCCGTTTCCTTTACACCCTTCCGAGCTGATTCATTCCCAACATGGCATTCCTCACCTCAGCCCAAGCCTAGACCACTTACCAATTCGTGGAATAGCTTACCAAGCTCCAAACACCCAAACCGTCACCGGAGTGAGCCGCCCCTGTCCTCACCAGCGCTCTCCCCGGACGGTGGCACTCCTCGGTCTAGCTGACTGGTGGGGTCGCCCCGAGGGAAACTAACCCGAACCGGTAGCCCCTTTGGCAGGTGGGCCTAAGCGCCCTGCGAGGCCCATTACCGGTAAGTGGACGCGCCCCGCTCTAAGCCGCCTTGTCTAAATAAAAGCGCATTTTTCTCCTGAAGAAAGCGTAAACACTCTAAGCAGCTCGGTTTTCAGTCTAAATAAACCAAGACTCACTGGTTCAGCCGGTTCAGGGGGTTAACGACCGGTTTTCCAAAAATTTCTTTCGGTCGGTCAAATTAAAACAAGGAGGTTCGCATATAGGGTTAATTCCCTTCTCTTTAAACAAGTATATGCATCATACATATATCATACATTTTCAGAACCTTGGAATTATATACATCTTAATTAAATGGTTTCCAAAGCCTTAGAAACTGCCCATGAACTCCTTAAATCCCAAGGTAAGGCTCGCTAAGTAAGTAAAGCCTAATGAACATACGTTTATACTTAATCAAATATCCTTAATACTTAATGGGTAGCATTTCCTTGAAACCTTTTTTTTTCTCTGTAAACCGAAGTCCAAAATCTTATAGAATCCTACCAGCTCGAATTCCACATATATCCTCTACAGACTTTACCTTAAGTAACCCATAAGCTAAAGAACATAGGAATACGGGTTAGTAGGAAAGCAAAAAGAAAACCCTAGCGAAACCATGCTCATGCGTGGTCGGGAATTCCCAAAACTCATGCTAGTCAATAGTTGCCGGAGGTCTTTCCTCTCTTTTCTAAAAACCTAAGGTCTGAAAACCCTAACCGGACCTTTTGGGTCATAAGTAATTAAATGAATCAGGTTATCCAAAAGCCCTAAAGGCTTGGTTTGTATGGGCATACGTCTCCCATAAACCCTAAAACCTTAACTCAGTAATCTCTTCCCGGGAGCCTTTGAAACACTAACAACAAATATCGGCATTTACTCTCTAAGAACCTTAAACCCTAGCCCTTAACACTTATCAAGAAAACCCTAATGATTGGGGAACATGTTAAAGGACCCCAAGTCCAACTCGTGCATCTGAACATTCTGGCATCTTATGATCTGGTTCTTATCAGGTGCTACTCTGCATATTGCCGTAATCTAAGTTTCCCTACTTGAGTATTTATTTGCTGTTCCCTTTCGACGTGTAGTTGACGGAGTGACATACGTTTGCGAGAAAATCCGGAGACACCCCCATCTCAAGATCAGAACTAGGACTCGCCAGGCAAGCTCTTCTTCCTTGATCATGTTGAATCCCATGTTTGTGAAATATTTACTTTGTTTGCAAAATATGCATGCTATGTGTTAGAAATCGGTATTTTATGTAGCAGTAGTTATATCCAATAGAAACCCTAGTCTGATTTCATTTCCTTGTCGCCCTAAGGACTATATACGTTTCGAAGAAAATATCGAAAACCTAGGGGTAGTATATACATATATATGGCTTAGTCCCGCCATAGAAGAAAACTAGGTTTTCACAAAAAAAAGAAAGGATTCCTGATAATCTCAAAAAGAGAGTAACTTGGGAATGGACCGCTGTGACCCTCGAGGATGGAGTCACGGTATAATCCACAGGTTGGGATGTTTTCGAACCAAAAATAAAATGGAGATGATTTGGAACCGGGTTAGAAATGAAGGGCGAAAGCAGGAAGGAATTCTATAAGCGAGCTAAGACCCAGTGGGGCACTCGCGGTCTGTGCGACGGACAAGGTGTGAAGTCTTTCTCAGATCATTTAAGGACCGAACCTACCGTGCCGCTAATCCAGGTTCACCCCCGTACGACCACATGTTATTTATGGGAAGGACTTGGCTTTTACCCCGTCGAGTGCTAGTGCTTGGACCCGCGGGCAGTAGGAAGTACGTAACTAGGTGGTTAAAGTCCTAGAGGGCCTCTACCACATGGCGTAGGGAGTTGTCCGATACAAAGATGAGAATAGTCCCATTTTTGAGTCTGCGAGACAAAAGTAAAGTTGGGTAAAATGTCTAGCGGGTCTGGCTCTAGTATGAAGCGGGTGAAAGGTCTCGTTGTACTAGCCCTGTCAGTATACGGTGCACATTGTACTCAGGGCGAACTACATCTTGTGGGTAAAGCCGTACAACCTCTGCAGAGTGTTAAAATCTATTCGAATAGCCGCATCCTCAGTCATGGACACAATCTGGTAAAGCCACACAACCGGTTAGTCTATGTGTTCAAAAAGTGGGTTATGGGTTTAATGACGCATCTGGCTTGATGAGCATGCAGAGTGAGTTGGGAGTGCCCCGTGTAATGCGATTACACGGGAGGTGTGGTTATGAGTGGGACGATGTTCACCCATTACATAAGAACGGTTATCTGAGGATAAATGTGTTATTACTGGGCGTCGTTCTACCTGAGGGTAGGAACGGCTATCTATTGTAGTTAAATGGTTGCTCCCGTGGCGGACGGCCGAATTGGTAGGAATGCCATTATTGATTGATATAACTCGGCAAGGCCGAGATGGTTTTCGAAACTATGCTTTTATCATCTACTTAATTATTTCAGATGAAAACTTATCTTTCCGCACAACATGAGACATAGGTTAGAGCCTTCTCTTATACAACCGTGCATGCATATAACTGTTATTTCCCCTAAGGGAGAGCTTGCGAGTACATTCAATGTACGCACCTGGCTTGTTGATTTGGCCAGACAAAGGAGACGATGGTCCGAAGACAATGAAAGCATACACGAGAACTAGGGCATTACCCCAGTCAGTTGTCTGTGTGGTTCGGCATATTGATGGGCAAGCTACCACGTGTTTACCTTTCGCTGCTATTTCAATTCGGCCATTCGGCTTGGTATGAACAATTAAAGATCTTGTCGATCATTTATGTAATAAACTCGTTTTTGTATGACTTTGTATCAAGTACTTTGTGTGTACCGGCTACTGATTCAGGGACCGGTACAGTAGGCACAAGGATTTATCCGGCCTTAAAACCGGGTATGCCACACCATCCCAACTAGTGTCTCATGCAAACAACTAAACACCATTCATAGCGGGGTCAAACTGAGCTAGTGTAGACAATCAAACACGCCTATCTAGCTAGTGCGAGCCTGACTAAGGCTGCTGGCTAGGATTTTGGTTAGGCAACCAAGCACATCCAAGTGTACCATACATGAATCCAAATACAACATGGAAGTTCTGCATTAGGCATGCCGTGTGCGCTATACATACTACTCAAATACAAAATCTACTCTCGGCCATTTTGCACTAGGCTTTTGTCCAGAATTGGTTGAGCTTGATGACATATTTATAAATGTCCAAGAGCTTTTAAATCATTTATAGGTTAATATGTTGTTGTGCTCCTAATCCGGAGTCATATTTTGACACCACTGTAATAGGCTATAGGTTTACACAACCATAATAGGAATTAAAAAAATTGATAATCATTTCTTCCATCATCGGTTTTATTTTTAATCCCAATTTATTTATGATAGTGATTATATATTGAACGAAACACAACCCACAACAGGCCCACGGAAAAGATAACTATAAAACATATAAATATGGAAAACAAATGAAAATGAAAACAATGCACAAAATTGGCTGATCTGTTTAATAAGTTTTTTTTGAAAAGCAAGCAACATATATTATATTGATAACCAAGATTTGGTGGTGCATGGCTCTGATAAACAGAGTAGAATGAGGTATGCAAAGCCAAACACTAACTATTACAAACGGAGCACAAAGTAGACGCAGTAGCCATCAAAGGTAACGACAGGAGCTGACAACTTGTTCAATTGAGAATTTCGAAGCAAAGCAGCAGTCATTTAAGGCCTCAATTATGCTCGCCAGTTGATGCCTCCCTAACGGTTTTACTGGCGATCGCCCTAGCTTAATAGTTCACAAGCGATCTTCTAGCCTCTCTACTTATTTATTTTCAGTTTCTTTGTACTCCTAGTAAGGGAGCTTGCCTTCTTCTCCTTGTACTTTTCAATTTTTTTCTATAAAAATCTAGGTAGGTGGTTTTCTCTTTCTGTTTCCTAGAAAAAGATTGAATCATGCAGAGTTGAGACTATATGAATAAGTAACAGAAATTATTTAATTATATGGTAAGGAAGACTCAAAATTTTTCTTTCTGATTAGATGTATACCGTGATTATCGGAGAGACAAAAGGTAAATTTTTTAAGGAGCCTAACCTCGTTTTAAAAAATCAGATTGCAGAAAGCAATTGATAAGAATTGTGATGATCTCTCCGACAAAATCCTGCAAAATTTATTCCCTTCGATCAAAGAGCAACTTCACAGGCCGAAAAGTCCATTCTGCACATTATCACAAGCCTTCTGTGTCGAGCTGGCGCGTGCCCGAAGCACCTTTCCCGCTTCCCCGGAAGAGCCTTTTATGCCCCGATAAATTTGTGTCCTCCCTTGTTTCCCCAAATGTCTGGTGGCCTCAAGGAGAAGTACTCGGGTGCCGTCAGAGTGTCTGGTGGCCCCAAGTAGAAGTAGAAGGGTGCTGTCAGCGACGAGGGCTATCAAGTGATGGGTCTCTTTCATCTGCCGATCGGGAGCTTGACAACCCCACCAGTCACGAAGTACATCACTCGATTGCACAAACTGACAAACACACTGAACAGTTAATGACTTCATGTAGCACTCCCACTGCACGGTGGTCCCAGAAATGTTGTGTCCCACAAGACAGTGACAGAGACTTTCACTGGTGTTAGTTAGCAAGCCGAATCAAAATTTTAAGGGAAAAAGGTCAAACGGCTATTCTCTACTCCTCCTCCCAAAGGATTCTCCCAATTTCTTAGGACTTCCAATTCCTGCCCTAATATTCTCTTTTCTTAGTTCTTGTTGTTTTACACTAGTATTTGATGCCTATAGGCTACTACACATCCGTATTTGGCTGCTTGAGTGGTATTTTGGAAGCAATAATCACCCCCAACCACTTTCACTTGCCTGTGAAAGGTGCTGAGAGGTTCGAGCAACCCTTCGATTTGATGCTTACCCAAACCCTGACATTTTCTTGGTTTTTTTAGGACTTTGGGATTGATAGAGATGCACATGCCTCCCAACCCCGATCTTGTAGTTGCTTTTACAGCGCTTAGGATCCAAGAAACCTCAAATCTGTTCTTGGATATCCAAGCTCCAGATTCAGCTTGGAGCATTTCGTCGAAAACCAGTGAGGAATCCAAGCTTTAGCGCGCAATCTCTTCAAGTGATTATTGAAGATCTTGCGCGAGAGCAACCAAGGAAATGTCGCCTCAGCCGCCCACCGATCTCCCCGAGAACAAGGGGAGCAGCCGAGAAGAGACCAATGTCCTGATCGAGGAGGCCCGGGGGTCGCCGGCGAAGGCGGGGGCGGCGGATGGCGCCGGCTGGCGGCTGTCGCCGGTGGGGTGGTTCCGGATGCTGGTCAAGGAGCTGCACTGGAGCTTCGTGTTCGGCGTGGTGGCGACGTACGGCATCAGCCAGGGGCTCGGGGGCGGCATCTCGCGCGTCGCGTCGGACTACTACTGGAAGGACGTGCAGAAGGTGCAGCCGTCGGCGGCGCAGGTATACCAGGGCGTCACGTCGATCCCGTGGATGGTCAAGCCGATTTGGGGCCTGCTCACCGACGTGCTCCCAGTGGCCGGCTACCGGCGCCGGCCCTACTTTGTCCTCGCAGGTGAGCGGCGTAGTGTTTTGGTTGTGTTCTGATTCCGGAGTACACCTGACACCGCTTTTTTTCGAACCGGGATGCCCCGTTTCCCATTGCTTGCATAACGGAAACAACAAGTCCGCAAACCAAAAGGCAAAAGGGCAAATACAGATGGAGTTGGACGCACCGTGAGGAAACGGGAAACCCACTAGCTAAATCTTGCTCGGACCTAACCTATGGACGAAAACCTCACTACACCATCTCAAATTTAAGTGCGTTATTACAACTGACTCCACTTGTTTACTTATGAACTGCAATCTGAAAATCTGGACTGAAATGTAGCAATGTGTGACGATTTGGTGATGTGGAAGTGGGGAAGCATATCGATAACGATGTTCATGCCGATGACTCTAATTGGGTTGCTGATCCTCTGTTGCTATATACTAGTTGAGCTGTGCAGTGGAAGTGAGGGAGCATATCGATAACGATGTTCATGCCGATGGCTCTAATTGGGTTGCTGATCCTCTGTTGCTATATACCAGTTGAGCTGTGCATCTGAATGAGGATGTAATGCATATCCTAGATACATCAGAAAACAAACTTATTTGCCATGGAGATAGCCATATTTCAATTCTGAATCACTGACCTGCATATACATACATGCAAATTTTGATCCATGCAGCTATGTACGTGCATATGTTCTAAGAAAATTTGCTGCATAAGCCAAACACATCGGCTATTCCTGTAGCAGTGGCATTTTTACTACTATTCCCTTGATTAAATGTAACTATCATTTGGTAGCAGGCTATGGAATTTTTATTGATTTTTGTCCACCCCCTGTTTTCTGAGGAATATGCAGGCATAATGGGAGTGATTGCGATGCTTATAATCTCTCTCCACAGCAAGCTTCATGTATTTTTCGCATTGTTGGCATTGGTGGCTGGGAGTGCAAGTGTAGCAATAGCTGATGTAACTATAGATGCCTGTGTGGCTGAAAACAGTATAATGTACCCTCATCTTGCTGCTGACATGATAAGCTTAAATGGATTCTGTGCATCTGTTGGAGGTCTTATTGGATTTTCGATAAGTGGTTTTCTTGTTCATGCAATTGGGTCTAAAGTGAGTATCACTAGCTCAAAACACTTATATTTTAGCACTTCATACTTCACATTGATCATATCTAACCAGAAGAGGTGAATATCTTCCTGATAAAATCCAATTTATAGTACTTTATTCACAGATAAATTATGTGTATGCATAAAGAATAAGTACACAGAGCTTGCGCTCCTCCTCAAATTTTGTCTGGTAGAAAGTAAACAGTCGATTGTTATTACTTTGGCTTGTACTGGTTTCTGATAGCAGATGAATCTTGTCTTTCTCAAGGGTGCTCTTGGCATGTTAACTATACCTTCTGCCTTGGTAATTTTAGCTGGAATGCTGCTAAAGGATGTCCATATCCCTAACTTTCCATATCAGCAGGTCAGTATAACATTTTCTTTTTTGTCATTTGACGTCAGACACAAGTACTTTGTTTGCACATGCTAATTTATTTTCTCTCTAAAACTACAAACTAGGCTCATGAGAAGTTTGTAGAAGCCAGTGGAAAAATGTTAATGGCCTTAAAATGCCCTGAAGTATGGCGGCCATGTTTTTACATGTACATGTCTTTTGCTCTGAGTGTGGACATTCAAGAAGGAATGTTCTACTGGTACACAGATCCAAGTGCAGGGCCATCTTTTTCCGAGGTACATTCTGAAATAGTTTTGGTTATACTGCACTCTCGCTATGGCTTCCAGTTTTCTCATGGAGATTAAGTTTGCCTACAGTTAAAGTTCTTCCGTACTTAACATATCTGAAATGATATGCTCCATCTGTTCCTTCTCATTTGATGTTATTGACTTTTCACAGTCTTTGCGATGTGATTTTGACCATACATTTTTTTACAACTTTAAATTAATAAAACTATGGTATTGATAAAATACTTCTAAGGGAAATGCAATATATATTTTTGTCTGAAATCTGAACAGTTTTTAATATACTGATAATCAAATTTTGCAAAGTTTGACTGCATGTATGCTAAAGCATCAAATAAAAAAGACGGGTGAGTACCCCTGATGCAAATATAACATTGCTACTTTTGATACTTTTCTCATCTTTGACGCATAACCAAAATAACTGTTTTTGCTACTTTACCAGGGATTCATTGGGTTTATCTTCTCAATTGGGTCAATGGGATCTCTTGTTGGAGTTATACTTTATCAAAATATTCTGAAGGACCATTCGTTCCGCAGCATTCTCTTTTCAAGTCAGCTATTACTCAGCCTGTCGGGGATGCTAGATCTGATTTTGGTACTTCGTCTAAATCTAAAACTGGGGATACCTGATTACTACTTCGCTGTGATCGATGAGGGGGTCTCCAAAATGATCAACCGTCTCAAATGGATGCCTCTTTTGGTGCTTAGCTCAAAACTTTGCCCCCCTGGCATCGAGGGCACGTTCTACGCGCTGCTCATGTCCATTGATAATATTGGCCAGCTAACAGGATCTTGGGCTGGTGGATTGCTCCTTCATTTGTTGAATATCACAAGAACAGAATTCAAAAACCTCTGGGCTGCGATTCTAATTCGAAATGTGATGAGGCTACTACCATTGGCACTGTTGTTTTTGGTGCCGGGAAGTGACCAGAATTCTAACCTCCTTCCAACTGATTTGCTGACTGAGGATGATGGTGCTGATGTTCACCAAGTAGGGCATATGGAGTTAACCTCTCTTAAGGTGGACGGGAATTTGAGCACTGATGGTTCGCTCCAAGAATACAAAACTCAGGAGAATCTTGATGTTGAACAAGATGATGACGAGGCTTCACTACTTCCGGACAGGAGTTCATGAATCACATGCAGGGATTTTTTTTAATTACACGAGCAGATAGTAAAAAAATATATCAGAAAATCACATTTTTTCTTTTAAGTTTTTTTTATTTAGTTGTTCATGCTGTAGAGTTCATTCGTTTTACAGCAGGGTAGCAAATCCTCAAATGTCAAGTTTGTGTGTGTGTGTGTGTGTGTGACACATATAAACTCCCCCTGTATTATCTGATTTTGACTCGAGTTTTACAACTGTCTGCATATTTATCTTCCTTGCAAGTTCTACGATATGTCTCATTTCCTTTTCCCTGGTCTAACCTGGTTAGCTCATAGTTCATACTCTAGTGCTCTTTGATTTCAGATATCAAAGGCCCGAATTAAGGCCACAATAGTCGGATCCAGCGGATCAGATTTCTCATTTCTCTGCAACTCCTTTCCATCAACAGATGAAAGAGAACGATATGCTAAGAACGATGCTGCTCAATTAGTTTGGTGCACGCTAACAATGATGACTTCTTGCTTACAAGCAACTATTTTAGGCTAAGCATCAGACGTAAATCTTATGTTTCTACCGAATTAAGTCCCATTTGTGACATAGGAATTTTTTGCGATCCTACCCATGTGAACTACTGTTTCTATTGAATTCTTGCAAAATTATCATGAAATTACTATATTTCAAACAAGATCTTAACGTATGGTTTCTTTTTGTTTTTTGTGAGGTTAGCATGTACTTACCCTTTATGAATAACAAATGGCACGTCATACAAGAACATTATTTTACTTTTTAGAGATTTGACAGATACCTGGAGAATCCCTGAAGAAAAAAAAAGAATCATATGAGTTTTAATTTGAAATACATATGAGGGACCAAAAAACACACACACTATAAGGAAAAAAACACCAACACATTAGAGAGGCCCGCAACAAGTGAGAGATGACTACCCATCTTAAGCAAAAATACATGTATTTTTACTGCATGGTAAATTATTTCCCGTGACATGTCGTGATTGGTGGAAACGATTGAAGAGGCCTTATCGGAGGGCGAAGGCCGACTTTTGTTCAGCCATTTTGGAGAATTTTGGTGTAGCAGTAGTAGTACTTTGGCTGGTAGACTAGCACAAGCAGTCAAGCACTACCGTCGGTGGGAAAAACGTTTTCCACGTGAAGGCGGCAGCGCCATCATGCGTAGCTTCACCCCGTAATCGTACAGCCAGATACGGCAAGGACCAGACCATCCGACCATCAAATCCGGCCCCACCTGTCAACGCCACCCGCGCCTGACAGCCGTGCTCCAGCGACCCAGCCCCGCGGCCTGCACCCGACCCCTCCACTTTATCCACACCCAGGTTCCCACAACCGCCACCGACATGTGGGTCCCAACCATCGACCCCACATATCATAGGTCGGCGCCGGCTTGCGAGCCCGACTATTTCTGGACCCTTCTCTTTCCCAAAGGCCAAGACCCCCCACCTTCCCCTTCCGCATTCGCGCTCCCTCCCTCGAATCATTCGCTCCGCCTCGCCGCGCCCTCTCGGATTCGATTCGATTCGGCCCTCGCCGGTGTTAGGGTTAGGGTTCCGGCGATCCACATGGTGCAGCTGCCGAGCATGGGGAAGCGCCAGCACGCGGAGGCGGCGGAGCCGACCATGGTAGCGCCGCCGCCCGCGGCTGCTGTGAAGCTGGAGGCGGAGGAGCTCCGCGACGACGAACACGGCCCGCTCAGCAAGCGCGCCAGGGAGGCTCAGCCACCGCCGCCGCCTCCGCAGCCGCAGCAGCAGCAGCAGCAGGTAGATCCGCGGGTGCCGTGTTTTTTGCATTCGATTTGGTGCGTTTTGTTTGGGGCCGAGCTGAATACTCCGCGGGATTCTTCATGCTTGGTGGCGAGCTGGGGAGCTTGGTGAAAGTCTATGCTTCGGAGGCCGAATCAATGCCATTTTGTGGGGGAATTGGGAGAATCCTTTTTGGCGTAACGTTACTTGTTTGATCCAACCTGTGGCCATGCTCGAGGACTATAGGTGGCTTGCAATGGAGGATGGTTGCGTGGACTAATACGATGGTGCGGATCGGAGTGGTTGAGCCGATGTTACTAAAGAGATTATGTTTTTTTGAGAATCGAAGGGAATTCATGTTGTTAACTTGTTATTCTCAAATTTAATGGGGCAGTTTAGTTAAAATCTGCCTGATTTTCCTATGTTTAGGTAGGATCACAGTCTCCTTGTGTGAGTGGCGCTTATTATGAAGCATCTCCATGATATGCTGTGCAGGGGCTGGTATTACTATGTGATTTGGAGGCTGAGGAAGCTGAAGATGAAGATTTATGGGTTTGCTGTGGATGACACATGGGTTGGGTCTACTTCGTGTAGTCATGGGAATCGCTTTACCATTATGGATGGTGGAAGGGTGGGGAACACTGTGTTCCTTACTTAGCAGATTGGAGAATGTTCCCAGGACCATTATAGATTTTAGATGTTCAAGATAGATGATGTCAGTAAGAAGACATGAAAAATGTGAATAACTACATGAACCAAAAGAATTGGACCAATATTTGTTCTCTAAATTTATCTAGGTGCATGCTTGCTTGTCAATGCACAAAGTATTGCTTTCTAAAGGTGTTTTTGATATTTGTCTTCTCTCAGTGATATTTGCTAACTAAAGGTTAGTTAATATAGTGCGATTAGCCAGTCACAGTTTTAGAATGGAGAACTTTGGGGCTCATATTTCGTGTGCTGACCTGAAAATTTGCAGGACATGTATCACAACGTACTTGATGAACCTAGCCCATTGGGTTTGCGGCTAAGAAAAAGTCCATCTCTCTTGGATTTGATCCAGATGAGGCTTTCTCAAGCGAATTCCAATGCAGGACAGTCCTCTACAGACAACTGCAGTGCTGAGCCTGCCAAGAAGAAAGACCTTAAATCTAGTACATCAGCAGCTGGTGAACGGCTGAAAGCTTCAAACTTTCCTGCAAATATTTTGAGAATTGGTACATGGGAGGTAAGAGAACTATGTTGGCTAAAATACATGATTTTGTGGTAATTCTGCTAAACCTCAATGTGTATTTAGTATTTTGGTGTATGCATCCTTCTTTCCCCTTTCCTTTTTGTTTCGATAAAAAAATGTATTATGAGAAAGATGCCATGCTGATGGTGCTTTATTGTGGTGCGTTTGGTAAATTAAACACTGTTGATTTAGTGTCATTGTGATGATTTTATTGTTTGCATGAAAGTAAATAACTTTCAAGCTAATACTCATGTAATTGTAATATTGATTCTTGTTTGTAATGTGGGGTCTTATTGGAACATCAATACATCTTATATCCTGTCCAATTTGCTAGTGTTTTTGCTCCAGCAGTCAGTCAGTTGCGCAAAAGCCAATGTCTGCATGTTGATGAATCCTTTGATACATATGACCTAGTGTTCAGTTTTGTGGATGGCAGCTCACCTGGACAATCTTTGCCTTAACTGTCCTAACTGAATTCTATCTCTGAGCAGTATATATCACGATATGAAGGTGATTTGGTGGCAAAATGTTACTTCGCAAAGCATAAGCTTGTATGGGAAGTTCTGGAAGGTGGTCTTAAGAGTAAGATAGAAATTCAGTGGTCAGATATTACTGCTTTGAAGGTAACTTGCCCTGAAAATGGACAAGGATCCTTGGATGTGGTGGTAAGTTTATCCGGAAGATGCTTATGCTTATTATTATCTCTTTAATACCTCCTTCCTTTCCTGAGAGGTTCCCATTCTTTTATGAAGTTGGCCCGACCACCTCTCTTCTTCAAAGAGACAGATCCTCAACCAAGAAAACATACATTGTGGCAGGCTACGTCAGACTTCACTGGTGGCCAAGCAAGTATGAACAGGTGAAGAATTATTCATTCTTCACACTTGAGAGCAAAACTTCATATGCAGTGTTCTTTAGGGGGATGAAATCTGTATGTTATATTACAGCACAGTGATTATTATTTTTATCTACAGGATTATAACCTGATTTTGCTCTAGATTTTTGAAAGCCTCATTGCATTGGTAGAATGCGTGATGCTTACAAGGGCTTTTGTAGTGCATGCTTAACCTGATTCTTATTTAAGATCACCTTGTTGGTTTCGCCTCGATTATTAGAGGAACCGAGGGAATTCATGAAGTTCCTTTTTAGAGCTAAAAAAAGTTCATAGAACCTGTTTTACAGCACACAGCTACATAACAGCAAAAACTGGATAGTCCACACAAATGTAAAGATAGCTCTTCAACCCTCAGCCAGCTAGATAACAATACTTTGGTTTAGTAGCAGAATGCCTGTGCTTAGCCACAGACAATCATATGACATCACATAGAGTCGTCATCATTGGGCTCGACCTGCTCCACGCCCATGGCTCTGCTGTCATGCTCAGTTGAACTACGCCCCAGCTGGTGTCATGCCTCCATCGTCATACTCAGCCTACATCATTCCCTGGGCTCTGCTGTCATGCCTGGTCGAGCTTTTGTTGACCCAAGTCGTGCTTGACTGCCATTTAGAGATTTTTGCGGGAGCTGGTTAAGTTAATTTGTTAGGAAAAAATTAGTTGTGTTCAAGTTAATTTGTTTGTTGGGAGGTGTTTTTTTTGTTAAGAGATTATTTATGAATGTGGAACAGGAGTGGCGCAGGTGAATGAACTGCTTCCACCAACTCCGTCTTTTATAGTAGTAAAGATAAAGATAAAGAAAAGATAGCCAAAGTACTTTTCTATTATTACTTTGCTGAGCTCCTAGTGTTGATGCCTTCGTCTAATACTATTTTCTTTCAAAATTTGCAGGCGGCATTTTTTGCAGTGCCCTCCAACCTTGTTAAGCAAGAATTTTGAAAAGCTTGTCCAGTGTGATCAGCGGCTAAATCAATTGAGTCAACAAGCGGATATCATCTTGGACTCCCCAGTTTTTGAACCCAGATGCTCTATATTTGAGGATCCAGTTGAATTGAAGTGTCATGACTTCACTAATTTGAAAGATGAACATGAAGATTTACCTGGGTTTTCAGGTTCTGTGTCACCATGTGCTGGTTCATCCACATCTGCTAAGAATGAAGCCGATGGTTCTTTTGGAAAGCAACCAGAATTTCTTGCTCAGACAATGAACCCAGGTAAGTCAAAGTCTATGACAGCAAATGCCTCCCTCTCTCTTGCACTTCCTGGCGTTGCCTTATTGTACTGCTTGCAGAACAGACGTATCAATGCCTTGCCAGTATGCGGACAATCTTGTGCATGGAGTTCTTCAAATTTTCTCATGATTAGCAAGTGCTTTAGTTATTTTGGTAGATGCGTCGCAAGTTGTTTTTAATATAGTCAAATCTATTAAGGGTGATATGCTAACCTGCACACGTTCCAAACTTCTACGTTCTATTGTTGCTCAATCATAAGTTACAGGGCCTTTCACATGAAAACTCTAGATTAATCTTTCTAATCCTATGGTATTTAATTTACCAGGAGCTAGCGCTGTAATACAAACAGTCGGTAGAAATGTAAATGGTGCAGCTCAAGAATTCAATATCCCCAACTGGTGGAGTCAATTGAAAGTGCCTGGGCTTAGACCGTCAATGTCGGTGGATGATTTGGTAAGCCACCTAGGAAATTGCATCAACGAGCAGATCACTTCAGGCAATCCTTCATTGGCCAACAATGAGGTGCCTACCAAAGAATCACTGGAGGAGATTGCGCAGTACCTTCTCGGTGACACACAGGGCCCACAAGCGCCAACCTCTGATGAGCTGTCACTGATGGCAAGGGTGGACTCCCTTTGCTGTTTGCTTCAGAAAGATACAGCACCGACCGCTAACACCAAGCCAAAGCCTGATCCAAATGACAGCGATAGCATTGGCGGGGAGGACTCCGAAGGTTCAGATGAAGAATTTAGTTCAGCATCGAGGAAAACTACAGATGCCAGCCAGCTGCCAGCCATGTCCAGAAAGGATTCATTTGGCGAGCTGCTGATGAACCTCCCTCGCATTGCCTCGATACCGCAGTTCCTATTCAATATACCAGAGGATTCTGAGAACTGAACTGCATGACTTCGCTCCTCATTCCCCAATTGCGGGAAGCCGTTGTAAAAATTGTTCCTCAGCAATAAGCAAGCCCCTTCTGTAGTTTCCAAATGCGTGAGCTGTGCTAGTGTCCGATCCCCAATTCCCCGCCCTGTATATGTGATCCAGTAGTTTGCTCCAGCTGTCTGAATGTTTCAGTATTTGAATGTGTAGTCGAAAAATGTTCATTGGTTCTTTTAACTGAACTCATGTGATTTCGTTGTGCAAAATCAAGTGCCAAATTGTTTACAGTAATTTTGTGAATAGTGTCTGCAATGTACTTCACATTGGTCTTCGAGTTGACGTCGAGTTGACGTCAGACCAAAGTTAAGCCCTCGGACCAGGGTTAACTTTGCTCCTCACTTCCTTCCAGAGCGGCTTGTAGTCTTTGGTGAATGAAGGTTCCGGTGTTCTTCATTTTGTGTTTCTGGAAGAGAATCCACGCTCTTGGCCCAGATTGTATGGATGCCCCAAGGCAGCCCCGAGCAACCTGCCTGAGCATTTTGCAGAATAAATCGAGGTTGTTTGATAAGTAAGTTGCCTGATCAGGCACGTCTCAAAATCAAGACATTGCTTGGTTGACAATCTGAAACCATGCCTGAACGGGTACAAGTTCCAGGCAGTGTTTCGCTCATGATTTGCCATACACTGAACCATTTCTCGAGTATGTATACTTAACAACAACAAATGAACAAGAAATCACAAAAAACAACATAAAATAAGCTGTGATATAGCCGATCTACTTCCGCTCCATAAGCATTACATCTCAAGTTTAAGTTGACAGTCCGACAACTTGGATAACATAAGAAAACTAAAAGGTTAACAACATCTGCAAAAGCATAATTCCTATCAGTTTAGCAACCTGTACAAAAGTCATATTTCCATCAGGTCAACACTATTACAGATTAGCAACTTGTCAAAAGTGCTAAGCAAAAAAAGAAGGCACCATCAACCATGTCCAGAAGATTTTGCATCCAATATTCATCTACATATCACTAGGATCATCACCAGATAAATGCTTGTACGCCCAACGCTCAAGGTCTTGACCCATGCCGACAAGAAAACTGCGATAGATTTGAAATTCCGGCTTGCAAAGGTGCAGCCCTACTGTCATCCTATCTTCAGGTGTTAATGCAACATTCTTGAGCATGTTCCAGAGAGGAGCATTTGGATCCTGTGGGGCTGCAGCGTGTGTTGGATTCGCAAGGGCTTCTTTGATCCCCAACAAGGTAATGCTGATCACCACATCCATATAATTGTCATCTTGCATTGCAAACGATGACATTGGCTTTGACTTGTTAGTCCTATCACTGTGTGATGGAGGTAGTGCCTTTGGCTTCCGAGACCTTTTGAAGTTCTTATTAGGCTTCAGACCACTAACATCGGATGAAGAAAGATGGCTAGCAACTGTACTGAGGGCTGCGATCTCCTTAGAATCATCACTATCTGGATCTAGTTTATCTGAGTCTTCGCCTTGAGGAGACTTGTTTTAGCATAGCCAGAAATATCATTCAGAATGTCTTGTTTATCAAATTCATTATCAGAATTATGCAGTAGACCATCATCATCTTTTTTAGATAAAGAAATAATTTCATTACTTCCGACAGACCATTATCATGTAACCTGGAAGAAAGCACTTTCCTCGTCCAAAACTGATTGATGCAATTTATATCAGTCCCATTGTACATATCATCTGGCCTTGTTTACCTAACCAGATCCCTACAAACCAATGGCTGAGCTTAAATTAAAATGTAGAAGGGGCGAGTCTAGCCAATTATGCTCTTAGTCATTTGCAAACTTACTCTAAATTAGTGTATAAGTAGCAACAAGGACTAATACATAGTGGAGTTCCAATTTAAATGGGGACTATGGCCCACTTTGGTCTCAACTAGCCTCCGCCAATGCTATCAACCGACGGACCATATTTTCTTGGTGACAATCCATTACGCCTATGACGTCTCCACTGGATGGTAGCCAATATAGCAGCTAGGGCACCTAAGGTTCCAGCTCGATGCTGAATAATGTGGGTGAAATTGCACTTTTAGCCCCCTCTTGGCGTTCAATGCCAAAAATGGCTTCCCATTGGAGATAAAGCACACGGGCGTTCGCTCGGGCGTCGACACATGGCTCGTACCGTACCTCCCACCTGTGCCACAACCCTACCGCAGGTCCGGCCCGTGGCCCGTGAACCCCCGACTGCAGCGCCTCCCACCGGCACGACCGAGCCTGCCGCAGGTGGGGCTGAGGCAGCCCACCTGCCGCAGCTCTGGCCCATGCGCCGCGCCCGGCCACCTCCCGCAGGTCTGACCCGCGCGACGTGCGCCCGCGCCCACTGCCCGCTGCTCGGCTGCCTTGCCCCGCGCGCCACATGCATCGGGTCCCACCCGCGGGACCCGGTTGCCTCGCTGCCCGCGCCTGCACCAGCAGGAATCCCTCACGGTGGAGCCCACACACAGTTGCTGCAGTCTAAAAATCAGTGCAAAGCAAACTTTTGGTACAGTTTATTTTCTGTTTGGTCACTGTTCATGTCAAAATCAGCGAAGTTTATCTCAGAATCTGTGTACCCAGGAATCTCGCGGTGCCACAGCGGGTTGGATTTAGCTCTTCACGCGTGATATTTTTACGCTGTTGCGATTAGACCCAGCAGTGTTTTGTTGTGTCGGAACTGTTGAAGCATCCGAGAGCAGTCGTTTTAAATCCAGGGTTATGCAGTTCCCTCTCATAATTCCATTTACACTCTGTACGTTCTCCCATCTCCCATTCTTGTGCTTCCCATGTCAAGAGTAGAGAAGAGCAACAAGAAGAACGAGAGAAGCTGAGACTTTGAGAGACTTTCGTAGGTTTTGGAGCTAAAATCGGTGGATGCAGTTGTTGAAGAAAAAATAGATCAAGACGAGATGTACAAGTAGAGGTAAGAAAAATTTGCATGTAATTTCAAGATTAGTTGTTTGGTTAGTTGTAAATCAGCATTTTACACTGTTATTTTCTTTGCTATATCTCATGCACGCAAGTTGTTTTAGATTATTTGTTGGGGCCGAAATAATAATGTTTTCGTTATGCAGTAATTAATTAGTGAGATTCAAGTTATCTTTATTAGTATCCATACTCATTATATTTTGTATGTCGAAAAAATGAATTAAATAGCAAATAATTAGCAAGAGGTATGCAATGTTTCACATGTTTGTAGGGTGCTATAAATTTTGATAACAATGTTGTTATTCATAATGTAGTTATCGGAGTACATATGATGATGGATTGAAAGATGGACTGTGGATCATATTTCTAATGTAATTGGAAGATTTGTTGCTGAAACGGAGAACCATCGGTTAAGGTAATGAACTTCCATATGCAAATAATTGTAGTGTTATATTTTAATACGTGCATTTATAAAATAGTGTTAAACATTCTTGTACGTTAAAAAATATTTATTACACTCTATAATGAGAAAAAGAAACTTAGAACTCAAAAACATTAAATACAATACTAAATAATAAATAATGTGGTATAAAAATTTAGAAATACTAAAGTAAACAATTACATTTCATAATATGAATAAAAATATTACAGGCAAATAGAAAGTCATCTTTCGTACCAAACATAGTAATAAATTTTTACAATTATCACCAAAATATTTCATGGATGTAGATCATGCTTGAAATGAAAAAAATAAAAAATAGTAGTAATGTGTTATCTTGAAAGTATTATTTCTATGTATGTTATGAGAATACATTATTAGTAGATTGATTAAGGTAATACATGATGTGAAAATGGAAATAATATATTTATATGTGTTTCATATGTACGTAGGTACAATGAATAAATTGTTAGTGTTTTACGGAGGCAATGTAATACGGGACGGGCCTTGCGGGCTCGATCTGTCACAATGCCAGTTCAAGGTAGCACGAATAGAAGGTTTGGTGGAGATTAGTATGTTGGACCTGAGGAGGTGTATACGCTGGGAGTTTGATCGGGAGACAGCGCGTAAAAAGCTTATCATCGAGGCAGTGACATGTAGAGGTCACGATGAAGATTCATGTGACCCCTTGTGGGAGCTACATAAGGTCACTGGTAATGTGTCATGGACTGAGTACATGAGGCTTGTTAGCACTCCTGGAGCTGCGATGTACGGTCGGCCAATGGTGTATGTTCAATTTGTTGATCGTGATGAATGCTCTAGTGCAGCTGTTGAGTTACAACTTGCTGTGACAGAAGGAAGTCATTAAATAGTCCTGGCAGCGAGGGAGGACAACCCCACGCATGAAGAAGAAGAACAGTTAGTCAGTAACGAAGATGCAGGTCCATTCTGGTCCGCCCGTGTAGACTTATTCGAAGTCTTACCAACCATGCCGAACGAGTTGGATTCGGATGAAGAGGGTGAGGAAATATCTGATGGTAGTGAGGAGGATGGAAGTGATGCTGCAGGCGGTGCTCAACGAGCTATTGCGGAAGATATGGACGAATTGATAATACAAAACCTTGTGATCTCACGTGACGTCAATTCACGCTGGGGCTTTGATGAGAACACTAATGGTTGGCCAGCGCTTTCCAAGCAAGTAGGCCGCGAAGACCGCCATTACGAAGTATACTATCTCCATAAGTCGTGAATACAAATCAAAAAGGTCAAATCCTCAATGTCTGAAGGTTATATGCACACAACCGAATTGCCGAGCAAGAATCCGTGCGAACCAGCACGCGGGCCTTTCTAGGGATTTTGAGATAACAATCCTTATACACCATACATGCGAGCTGTTTGAGCTGTTGATGAAGCACCGTAATGTGAGTGCTGCATATGTAGCCGAAAAAGTGCACCACCTAGTGTCGCAAGATATCTCGATGGGGCCAAAGTCACTGAAGGCGACCGTGGCTGACGAAGTAGGTTTTCTTGTCGGCTACAGCATGGTCAGACGTGCCAAACTGAAGGTGATCGAGAGGATGTTCGGTACATTCGAAGAGGGATATAACTTTGTCCCTAGGTTGCTACATTAGATAGCAGAAGCTAACCCTGGCACTTACATAAACAAGTTTAATAGGCCACATCCTGATGGGATACCTGGTCGGTTCATACTTGATCGTGTATTCTGGGCCTTCAGTCAAACCATCGAGGCATTCAAGTACTGTTGTCCTGTGCTGTCAATGGATGGTACATTCCTCACGGGAAAGTACAAGGGGACATTACTAATAGCGATGGCAGCCGATGCAAATGATCAAGTGCTTCCAGTTGCATATGCAATCGTTGAGAGCGAGAACTCAGATAGCTGGCTCTGGTTCCTCATAAATCTAAAGTTGTCAGTTGTCCGAGATATTCCTCATGCATGCCTCATTACCGATCACAATGCTGAGCTTCTAAATGCAATTGACACAATAAGGAATACAGTTGTTGACGAGTACAGGTGGAGTGATCTTGAATCGGGATGGTGCATGTGGCATCTAGCGGCCAATTTCTTTCAAAAGTTCATATCAAAGGAACTTATGAAGAATTTCAAGAAGATGTGCACGCAGAATCAGTTACGGAAGTTCCAGGAGATCTGGATATTATTAGAGAGTGCAACAATCCGTTACAGTGGGGAATCTTAGGTTGAAGGTGAACAGCCAGTGCATCCCCGTGCTATGCCCACTAGAAGAGTTCGAACTTTCTCGGAGTGGGTCAGCAAGCATGCTTCAGAGATTCAGAAGTGGGTGTTGGTTCATGACACGGAGGGTCGAAGGTATGGCATAATGACAACAAACATTTCAGAAGGTTACAACGGCGTGCTGAAAGGTGTGCGGTGCCTCCCTATCACTGCCATTGTTGATGAATCATGGTCCCAGACTGTTAGTTACTAGGCTGGAAAAGATAACATGGAGAAAGGTAAGTAATGGTTTGAAGTTATGCAGAGATACATGGACATGAAAATTTAAAAAAAATCTAAAAAGCATGACATTCGAGTGGTTGATGGCCTGCGGAGGAAATTTGAAATCCGTCTTCGCAGAAAGCATGTTAACAGCCATGCTAGAGGCGACAGGAAGCATGAATACAAGCTTGACGCTACTGCTTGTTCATGCACATGTAACAAGGCGAAGCTTCTGCATTATCCCTGCTCACATGTGTACACGGCTTGTGTCACACCCTGATTTTCATTAACCCGAAGAAAAGACTGATGACAGCACCAGTGTTAACGCTACTGGATTTGCATAAGAGTTTTGACATATATTGTGACGCATCCCGACACGGCCTTGGGAGCGTACTCATGCAGGAAGGAAAGGTAGTTGCATATGCATCCCGACAACTACACCCGCACGAGGTGAACTACCCAACGCATGATTTGGAACTAGTTGCCGTAGTGCATGCCCTCAGGATTTGGCGGCACTACCTAATCGGTAACCGTTGTGAAATATATATAGACCACAAGAGTCTAAAATATATTTTCACTTAGTCCGATCTAAACATGAGGCAAAGAAGATGGTTAGAGTTGATAAAGGACTATGATCTAGGAATTCACTACCACCCAGGCAAGGCAAACGTGGTAGCTGATGCCCTTAGCAGGAAGTCCCATAAGCTAAAAACCCTAAGTAGAAGTAAGCGACCCCCAGCTCTCAAGGAAACGGAAAAGTGTGATCTAAACTTAGTTGATCACGGAATCGTCGCAAACCTGGAAGTGACACCTTCCTTGGTAGAACAAATTAAGACAGCTCAGAAGGAGCATGACAGCATGAGAAGCATCAAAGAGAAAGTAAAACTTGGGAAGTCATCCAGGTTTACGGAAGACAGCGAAGGTATACTCTGGTTCGAAGGACGCTTATGCGTACCCACTTGCGACGAGTTAAAAGGGGTCATATTAAAAGAAGCACATGAGTCCCGATATTCTATCCACCCTGGAGGTACAAAGATGTACCAAGACTTGAAGGGTAAGTTTTGGTGGCACGACATGAAAAGAGAAATAGCAGATTACGTTGCCAAGTGCGATATGTGCCAACGCGTCAAAGCTGAACATCAAAAGCCCGCAGGATTGTTGCAACCCCTCAAGGTACCCGATTGGAAATGGGATGAAGTCGATATGGATTTTATTACCGGACTTCCAAGAACGAGGAAAGGGAACGCCTCCATATGGGTCATCGTCGATCGATTGACCAAAGTCGCACACTTTTTACCGGTCAAGACCACATACCGAGGAGACCAACTAGCCAAGCTCTATCTCACCAGGATAGTCAGCTTGCATGGAGTTCCAAAGAAAATCATCTCAGATAGAGGCACCCAATTCACCTCTAGGTTTTGGGAAAGTTTGCATGAAGCCCTAGGAACCCGCTTAGCTTTCAGCACGGCATACCATCCCCAGACAGATGGACAGACAGAACGAGTGACTCAAATTCTGGAAGATATGCTGAGAGCTTGTGTTCTAACGTACGGAGATAGTTGGGAAGAGTGCTTGCCATATGCAGAATTTTCTTACAACAACAGTTACCAAGCGAGTCTGCAGATGTCCCCATTCGAAGCTCTATATGGAAGAAAGTGTCAGACACCTCTCAATTGGACAGAGACTGACCATGGAAAGACTCTCAGCCCTAACATCCTTCGGGAGGCCGAAGAGCAAGTTAAATTTATCCAAAACCGATTAAAGATTGCTCAATCGAGGCAGAAGAGCTACGCCGACTCTAAGCGTCGTGACATCACCTTTAAGCCCGGAGATTATGTTTATCTTCGCGTGACACTGTTCGCACGAAATTGGATCCGTGAAACACCTAGGTGATGGGAGTCGCCAACCGCACTTACGTGTGCGATAAACGGATGCTTTTCGAGCAAAGCAACAAAGGATAACTATCGTACTTACGCGTACGACAAGCGATTGCTTTCCGAGCAAAGCAACAAAGATCTTCTTACTTACGTGAAGAAGAAACGACTGTTTTACGGCGCAAAACAGCAAAGATCTACTACTAAGATAAAAGATAAAAGGTAAAAGATTGATTTGATCGATTGTTGGATGATTTCAATCGGCCGTCACCCTTTACATATTTATAGGGCGGCTGGTCTTCCCGTAGGAGGTTCGGACTCCTAATCCTAATCTGATTACAAATATATCTCTTTCCTTGCTTAAAGGATCTGGATTCTACCGTACACGTAACTTTCCATACAAACCAAGATAGCTTTCCAAATCTTAACTGCTTCGGACGCCGACATCCGGACTCGTTTCGGCGCACGGGATATCCTTCCTTAACAAACTGGATAAACTTCCAAATCTTGTAGGACTCTCCTTGATTGCCTCGCCGCGTTTCTTGCACCTCAGGCTGAAGTCTCTAGCGTCGGGTAAGTCTTGAAGGGTAGTACTGCAATTCAGACTTGCTGAAGATGGTCCTTCACGGGTGCTCGGGGACGAACTTTGTACCGCTCGGGAGTCGGCCGAGTACTCGGGAAAAAACCCCTCGGGGCTGGAGACCTTCTCGGGGCTGGGTCACTCGGTATTACCAGTACTCGGGGTCGATGTCGCTCGGGGCCGCCACTGTTGAATACCCAGAGGTACCGCTCGTGACTTGATGGCGTAGTGGGCGCTCGGGGACACCTCAAACGGGCACCTTCGCACTTTGGGATATGACGACTACTCGGGATGCAGTGAGCACTCGGGGGCACTCGGAAACGCCGCGAGCACTCGGTATCAAGTATACCGCGAGCGTCCAGGCCACTCGGCTGTATTAATCCTGCATGTAATAGTAAACGCTGCATCCATACTGTTAGTTTCATCATCTCAACTTCCAGTAAACCTAATACTTAATTTGGCCCACTGAATAAACCTTCAAGCCAAATTACGCTGCAAACACATGCCCCCCTGCTTTTTGGCATAATTGCATTTGCCAAAAACACCTTGAACTACATCGTTGCTCAGGGCGATATTTTTAAAGGGCATATCGGCCATAGATTTTGTTAAGCTACTTGCCACATACTCGGATAATACTTTTTCAGATATTTCCCATTAAGAGCCCTAGATAACCATTCCCCTTGCAAAGATTCTACAAGATAGGAATTCCCGGGGACTATCTCGACAACTCTAAACGGGCCCTCCCAACTTGGCGACCACTTGCCGAATTTGTTGTCCCGAGCTCCAACAGGTAAAATCGTTTTCCATACTAGGTCTCCTATCTGAAACGATTTTTCCTTTACTCTTTTGTTGTAAGCCTTGGCAACTCTCAACTTCTCCTTCTCGATTTCTTGTAAGGCTTTCAACCTCTCTTCTGGAACATCATCTATCTTATCTATCATCAAGTGGCTGTAATCTTCAGCCGACAAGTTGTCTTGCCTGGCTATTCTAAGAGCTTGTAGTTTAACTTCCACGGGCAACACCGCCTCCTGCCCGTACACCAACTCGAATGGCGTCACTCGGGTGGCTCCATGCTTGGATATCCTATGGGCCCATAATGCTTCCGAGAGGACCTCATGCCACCTCCTCGGATGTTCCTCAATTTTCTTCTTTATTAGCTTGATCAAGGTTTTATTGCTGGACTCGGCCTGTCCATTGGCTTGGGCATAATAGGGCGACGAGTTCAACAACTTGACCCCAAAGGACTCGGCAAACTCACTGAATTGGTGAGACATAAAGGATGCACCCTGATCAGTCGTCAGAGTTTGAGGGATGCCGAACCTATGGATGATATGTTCCAGAACAAAGCTAATCACTTCCTTATGAGTCATATTCCTTAAAGGAACTGCTTCGGTCCACTTAGTGAAATAATCTGTAGCTACAAGGACAAAACGATGACCTTTCGACGAAGCAGGATGTATCTCCCCAATGAAATCTAAACCCCATCCTCTAAATGGCCATGGCTTTATAATAGGGTTCATCTTAGCCGCGGGTACTAACTGTATGTTTCCAAACTTCTGGCATGCTTCACATCCTCTATAGTACCGAAAACAATCTTCTAACATAGTCGGCCAATAGAATCCTGCCCTCTTCAACAACCA
Source organism: Stipa capillata (assembly GCA_019208055.1). Lineage (NCBI taxonomy): Eukaryota > Viridiplantae > Streptophyta > Magnoliopsida > Poales > Poaceae > Stipa > Stipa capillata. The sequence continues at coordinate 235,803 of JAGXJF010002223.1, forward strand.
TTGCATCTTGGGAGCCGACTGATGTGTTCCACATATCCCTTCATGTACTTCTCCCATAGCTACCCTTGACTGGTCGGAGTCTAAGCATTTCAATAATACTCCATCTATTGTTCGGCGATACAACTCGTCGTTAAACAAGGTGTACTTTATAGCTTGCCGCCGAACTTTCCTATCTCTCGTTTGACTCGGATTTTTCAAGTAATTAACTAAAGGCACCCTCCAATCATTAACTTCCAAACCGCTTGACGACTCGGCAGCCTGTGTTAAACTGTTGCCCCCCGAGTCGGAATTGGATCTACACGAGTCGGCTTCGACTTCTAGTAAGTCGACCCGGCCTTTGACAGCAACGAGCATCGGTTCTCTGGATACAAAAAACTTTCCTCTTCCGACTTGGTACCCGGATGCTTGCTGTGCCAAATAGTTGGCTCTAGAATTCTCCTCCCTGGGAATGTGACTGATACTAAAGGTATCTAACAGCTTGACTATATCTAAACATCGGTCTAAATAGCTATTCAGCAACCCATCGAAGCATTGAAACTCTCCATTGACTTGCTGAACTACTAGCAATGAATCTCCAAAAGCATCTACATCTCTTACACCCATGTCTATTAAGCTTTGTAAACCAAACAACAGTGCCTCATACTCTGCCTGGTTATTAGTGCAAGGATACTCTAGTCGGACCGATGACTCATAGATAACACTATGTGGTGAAACTAAAACACTGCCAATGCCTTGCCCACTTCTACAAACCGATCCATCAAAGTAAAGCTTCCATGGACATATGCTAACATAATCAACATCTTTTTCATCATTAACCCTATGATCAACAATGAAGTCGGCGACAACTTGACCTTTCGTGGCACGCAACGACTCATATGTCAAATCAAACTCTATTAGAGCATAAGCCCATTTGCCAATCCGTCCGCTAAGAATCGGTTGTTGCAACATATACTTGATCACATCGACTTGGCAAGATACTATGCATGCACTCGAAAGCAAATAATGCCGAAACTTGGTGCATGCGTAAAACAAGGATAAGCATAGCTTCTCGACGAACACGTACCGACTTTCGGCGTCGAGTAGTCGGCGACTTATGTAGGCGATGATGTACTCCTTCTTGTCGTCTTCCTGAGTTAGCACTGCGCCGAGTACTTTATCTTGTGCAGCAATGTATAGTCGGAACGGGACTCCCGACTTGGGTGCTCGAAGTACTGGAGGGCTCGATAAGTATCTCTTGATACTATTGAAGGCGTCTTGCTGTTCTGCCCCCCAAGCGAACTCGGCTTCGTTCTTTAGCCGGAGCAAAGGGACAAACGATTCAATCTTACCCGCCAGGTTAGATATAAATCGTCTTAAGTAGTTTATCTTCCCCAATAGACTCTGCACATCCTTTTTGCATGTCGGCTCTCCTAACTTCTTAATGGCCTCTATCTTCTTAGGGTCAATCTCTATACCTTGCTCATGAATTATGAACCCTAAGAACTTTCCAGCCGACACACCAAACGCGCATTTGAGCGGGTTCATCTTCAACCCATACCGACGCATTCTTTCAAAGGCTAGTCGCAAGTCGGCCAAGTGGTGTTCATAGCCGTCCGACTTGACGACGATGTCATCAATATAGACTTCTAACACAATGCCTAAGAGATCATGGAAGATCAAGTTCATAGCACGCTGATACGTAGCGCCTGCATTCTTCAAACCGAATGTCATGACGACCCACTCGAACAACCCGACAAAACCGGGGCAACGAAAGGCAGTTTTAAACATGTCCTCTTCGGCCATAAAGATCTGGTTATACCCGGCATTGCCATCTAAAAAGCTAAGCACTTTGTGTCCGGAGGCGTCGTCTATCAACATGTCGGCTATAGGCATAGGATACTCATCTTTAGGTGTGGCTTTATTCAAATCCCTGAAGTCTATGCATACCCTAATCTTGCCAGTATTCTTCTTCTCGACTGGCACAATGTTTGAAATCCACTCGGCGTATCTGCATGGCCGAATGAACCCTGCCTTTACCAGTCGGTCGACTTCTTCCTTGATACGATCATACAGATTAGGGTTGAAACGCCTAGGCGGTTGCTTGTATGGTCTGAAGCCGGTCTTGATAGGTAGCTTATGTTCGACCAGACTTCTATTTAGCCCGGGCATCTCTGTATAATTCCAAGCAAAGCAATCTACGAACTCTTTGAGTAGCGCACATACCTTATTCTTCTGGCCGGCTTCCATATTGGCGTTAATGAATGTTGGTCGAGGCACGCCTCCATCGCCAATATCGATTTCTTCCAGTGGGTCGGCCGACGAGAACCCTTGTCCGAGCTTCTCCATATCGTCAAAATCTTCGATAGTCTCATGCATATCGTTCTTGCCCGAACGATATTCCTCGGTACGCTTTTGTAGCCATTTAACGCTATCTTCTTTATTCATTTATAAAGATAAATTATTAAGCCGAGCTATACAAGCCGGCTGTGCTTGTATCGGTACAAACCCGTCTTTACCGATACTGACATAGTCGTAGTCGGATAAATTCCTACCCGACAGACACTTCATGTCACCGTGCTGCCAGTCGACCGTGGTCTCAGCTAAAGCAATGCAAGCCGAATTGTCCGCTTCAATTACTTCGACATCTTCGTCTACCCACTGGACTAAGCACTGATGCAGGGTAGAGGGGATGCAACAATTGGCATGTATCCAGTCTCGCCCCAAAAGCATGTTATATCGGCCTTTGACGTCGACCACGAAGAAGGCAGTCGGTAGGGTTTTGCTTCTGACTGTAAGTTCTACCGATAATATGCCCTTGGCCTCGGATAGCTCTCCCGAGAACCCGCTGAGTCCCATGTTTGTCTTCATTAACTCGGACTCCTTTCGGCCTAACTTGGAGAACACCGAAAGAGGCATGATGTTGACCCCAGCGCCGCCATCAACGAGCATTCGGCCAATCGGTCTCCCATCGATGTGGCCCTTGATGAATAGAGGCTTCAGGTGTTGCCCGTGCTCCTCCGGCTTCTTGAATATGGCGGCACTCGGCCCGAGCAGAAGTTCTGCGACTTCCGACTCGGGAGCGCGGAACTCGATAGGTAACTCGAACACCATATTGATGTCCATGTCGGCGGGTATCTCTCCGACATCCTTGATGGTGGTCTCTTCTTCTTTTGCGATGCGCTTTTCCTTCCAGGTCATCTTCGCGGGCTTCATTGGTCTGGCTTGGTTGAACCATTCGTCGCGTTTCTTCTCGACGAGCTCCTCCCTGAGCTCGAGTGCTCGTAGCCGTTGGACCCTCCGCTTCTGAGAGTGCGTGAGTCCTGTGGGGCACCACTGCGGCTTCGGCTTGGTCCCTGGTTCAACCGACTTGATCTTCTTCACCTGCTGACTCGGCATAGACTCAACGTTTGTCTTCCGCGCGTCGGGTCCCGCTGTGTTGCTGGATTCTGGTTTGTCCGAGTCATCTACGGTGCCAAACCGTACATACCGGGCTCCCGCTGGTGGCGCCGAGTTGACTTGTGAGCTCATCAACACGGCGGATCGTTGTGTTTGACTCTTTTCGGGAACTCGGATGGCACCGGCCTTCTTTGACTCGGGCTGGGTCGTCGTGTGATCTTCAGACTCGGCGCGCTTGGCTGGTACCCAGACCTGCTTAGTCGGCGAGTTGCTCCGCTGGACTTTCCCTGGAGTCGCTAGCCGACTTGGTACGTCGGGTGTCTTGCGCCGAGTGGCGAGTCGTTTCCACGCTCGGGTTTCCGACTCGAGTCGAGTTCTTTTCCCATGGGGTTGTTCCCTGTACCCGAACCAACTCGGCTGAAACATGCCGATTGGTCCGGCCGGATGCAGTGCCCAAGGGTTGAAACCCCATGGAGGGCATTGTGGGTAGAAAGCGTGCGCTCCTCCCCAGTATGCCGGACCTGTAGCGAAGTATGGTGGTTGCATGTAAGGGCCTTCCTGCCAGTGCTCGGGACCACCGAAACCTTGTCGGGGAGGAGGTCTGGGGCGTTTGGCTCCTCCAAGCCGAGTGAACACATTGTTGGTCGTGTATTTATCCAACAGCTGTTTTACTGTGGGCTTTGTCTTCGTAGCTTGAATCTTCCCTCGATTAACCTTCCAAACGCCGACCTCTGGGTTCTTTGGCTTGATCATCTTTGGGGTCGGCGAGGAGTTCGAGTCGGTTGTTCCTGGAGTAGGAGAGGGACTCGGCTTGATCATCCTTAGAGTAGCATTGTTGTCAATGATGACGTTCTTCCCTCTGGTGGACTCGGCCTGATGTGACCGAATCAGTACTTTCTTCTTCTCCAAATCAATCACGTTGATTGGAAAAGGATCACTGTCGAGCTTCATCTTGGAGCTTTGAGCAAACGTCAATCGTCCGTCGTTGATGGCCGATTGCACCTGTCGGCGAAACACATTGCAGTCGTTAGTAGCATGAGAAAAAGAGTTATGCCACTTACAATATGCTCTTTTGCCCAATTCGTTCGCCGACGGGAACACGTGCCCTTCCCTTACTCGGATCATATTCCCCTGCAGGAGCATGTCAAAGATTTTGTCGCATTTACTAACGTCGAAAGTGTACCGCATCTCCTCCTTCCGAGTGGGTGTAGGTTTAAGAGCTGGACAAGCAAATGGTTTTGACTTGGGAGTATTAACCCACTCGGCAATGCATATGTCAGCGTCGTCCTCGCTGTCCGAGCTGTTTTCGTACGTTATGACATTGACTGCCGATTTTTCTTTGGCTTTGCCCTTAGCATCTCCGAACCGGCTGTATGTTTTGACGTCCTTAGCGCGGTTCTCTTGTGCTACAGCCCTCTGAGCGACTTGGCTAATGGTTAGGAATTCTTGGCCCTCTAATCTGTCCTTAATATGGGCGAGCAAACCTGAAAAAGCAAGGTCGGCAAGATCTTTCTCGTTTATAGTTAAACTAAAGCACTTGTTCTTAACCTCTCTGAATCTTCTAATGTAATCACAGACCGGCTCGTTGTACTTTTGTTTAACCATCGTCAGATCCGAGAGCCTGAGCTCGGTCTCACCACCGTAAAGTAATCGTGGAACTGCCGCTCTAGATCTGCCCAGGACGTAATAGACCTAGGGGCAAGCGAGGTGAACCAAGTGAGGCAGTACCCGACAATGACAAGGGAAAAAGTTTTATTCTGTAGATATCCGACGTGCCGACTTCATTACTCTGTGCTAAGAATTGCCCTATATGCTCGAAAGTCGACCTATTGTCTTCCCCTGTGAATTTGACAAAATCAGGAATTCTAAATCCGCGGGGGTACGGCATTGTGTCATAGCACTCGGGGTATGGCTTTAGGTAACCCCGAGAGCCATCTTTAGGTATTACGCCGAGTTCTCTGAGCACTGCGGAGAGTTGGTCCTTAAAGCTCATATCGCACAGCGGGGTACGCGAAGTCGGCTGGGGTAACTCGGGTTGGACTTGCCGCGAGTTAAAACATGTTTCTGGAACCGGCCCATGGGGGACTCCGGTACCGAGCGGTGGGATAGGTGGTGTGCTGTACGCGACTGTTTGGTAGTATGGTTGTGGGATATCCGCGCTAAGGCTTAGACTTCGGTCGTTGTTGGAAGAACTCTGGGGTACCGAAGTCGGATTGACAGAAGTCGTGATCACGGGGGCGACTTCTACCCGTTGATCGACTCTGTCATGGTCAGGGTACATCGGCTGCTTATTCCGATGATCGTTATCGACTTGTAAGGCTGTAGATCTAACCTGACCCGGCAGACTATTCTGCAAATCTTTAGCGAGCTATTCTTTCAACTCGTCAAATCGGCTATTCACTACTCGAGCGAATAATTGCGCCGATTTATCCATCTCGGTGCCATACCTGCTGGCTACCGACACGTCAATTAGATTAGCGATTTCATCAGGACTAGTCGGTTTACTCACCTCGGGTTTGGGCGCAGGAGGTGGACTCGGCACGACTACCTTTTTGATGACGCTGTTTCTTGTCTTCTGGTAGCCGGCCAACTTTTGCCGGAGTCGCTCCGCCTGCTCCTCTTCAAGTTGTCGTTCAATCTCCCGCCGTTCATCTTCGGATAGATCGTCGAGCGTGACGGCGATGATGTTCTCCGGGTTGACGATGCTTCCGTCTTTGGAGTCGGGATTCATCGGGTAATCTTTGCTTCACTTCCCCAGCGGAGTCGCCAATTGTGTTCGCACGAAATTGGATCCGTGAAACACCTAGGTGATGGGAGTCGCTAACCGCACTTACGTGTGCGATAAACGGATGCTTTTCGAGCAAAGCAACAAAGGATAACTATCGTACTTACGCGTACGACAAGCGATTGCTTTCCGAGCAAAGCAACAAAGATTTTCTTACTTACGTGAAGAAGAAACGACTGTTTTACGGCGCAAAACAGCAAAGATCTACTACTAAGATAAAAGATAAAAGGTAAAAGATTGATTTGATCGATTGTTGGGTGATTTCAATCGGCCGTCACCCTTTACATATTTATAGGGCGGCTGGTCTTCCCGTAGGAGGTTCGGACTGCTAATCCTAATCTGATTACAAATATATCTCTTTCCTTGCTTAAAGGATCTGGATTCTACCGTACACGTAACTTTCCATACAAACCAAGATAGCTTTCCAAATCTTAACTGCTTCGGACGCCGACATCCGGACTCGTTTCGGCGCACGGGATATCCTTCCTTAACAAACTGGATAAACTTCCAAATCTTGTAGGACTCTCCTTGATTGCCTCGCCGCGTTTCTTGCACCTCAGGCTGAAGTCTCTAGCGTCGGGTAAGTCTTGAAGGGTAGTACTGCAATTCAGACTTGCTGAAGATGGTCCTTCACGGGTGCTCGGGGACGAACTTTGTACCGCTCGGGAGTCGGCCGAGTACTCGGGAAAAAACCCCTCGGGGCTGGAGACCTTCTCGGGGCTGGGTCACTCGGTATTACCAGTACTCGGGGTCGATGTCGCTCGGGGCCGCCACTGTTGAATACCCAGAGGTACCGCTCGTGACTTGATGGCGTAGTGGGCGCTCGGGGACACCTCAAACGGGCACCTTCGCACTTTGGGATATGACGACTACTCGGGATGCAGTGAGCACTCGGGGGCACTCGGAAACGCCGCGAGCACTCGTATCAAGTATACCGCGAGCGTCCAGGCCACTCGGCTGTATTAATCCTGCATGTAATAGTAAACGCTGCATCCATACTGTTAGTTTCATCATCTCAACTTCCAGTAAACCTAATACTTAATTTGGCCCACTGAATAAACCTTCAAGCCAAATTACGCTGCAAACAGACACCTCTTAAAGGAACTCAACGGTTCAATGTCAAAGGCAAGTTGGCACCACGATTTGTTGGACCATTCAAAATCTTGGAAAGAAGAGGAGAAATCGCTTACCAACTAGAGCTACCTCAGGAGCTATCGGAAGTTCACAACGTCTTTCACGTGTCTCAGTTAAGGAAATGTCTAGAACCACCTACCCAGCAAGTACCATACCAAGATCTTGACTTTGGCAAGGATCTTACCTACGTAGAGCAACCCACGCAGATTTTTGAAAGGCAGGAACGCCGCACCCGGAGCAAAGTTGTCAAGTTCTACAAGATTCAGTGGAGCAATCACACCGAGGAAGAAGCAACCTGGGAACGAGAAGATTTTCTGTTGGATAGGTTTCCTCATCTCCTTCAGTCTGTAGAATCTTGGGGACAAGATTCGATTTAAGGGGGATAGGTTTGTCACACCCTGATTTTCAGTAACCCGAAATTTTCGAAAACCTAAACCCTAATACGCGTATATGTGTATATGCGTATATGTTTCCAATCATGCTGCATGCATATTTGGATTTCTAATGTTTCTCAACGCATATCATCTCATGAAATCATCTAAGGTCTCCTCATCAATGCATGTGCATATAAAACCCTAATCAAACACACGCACCATATACGCTCGACACCTCTCTAAGCCCAAACCCTAGCGGCAACCCGCTCATATTTGTTCCCGACCCTCCAAGTATGAACCCTAACCTCCCCCATACCCTACCTTCACCGTGCCATCACCTGAAACCCTAAAACTAAACCTGCCACCCCATTTATTAATAAAATTTTCTATTGGCAGAAACACTAAAATCCATATCATATGTATTTTATTCCACCCAAAAATTCTAGAAAAATTTCATAAACTTCTTCAAACTATTTGTCACCCAAGTATGAAATAATAATTCAAGGTCCAGCTCAAAAATCTTTGAATACATTCAAATTTGAATTTAGGTCAAATCTGCACCTTGAACTGCAACTCATATATTTAGAGCTCAGAAAAATTTCATAAAATTCCACAATGCTTAAATCAGTACTAGAGACTCAAATGTGCAAAAACATGTGCATGTCCAATAAAAATTTTGCCAGAAACCCTGTCGAACACTTGGCTCTATTTTCTTCCTTCCATGAATGCAAAGTCCACACCCATCCTTTTCTCCCAAGCTGTTCCAGAGTCTCTACCACACTCAAACTCACTCCCTACTCCCCTCTCACCTTAGTGCAAAGTCTAATCCACAGTCTTCAACCCCCATATCACTTCATGCCAACCTTGGCAAGCCCCCCTCGGCTAACCCTTCTCTGCAATTTGATGCCCAACACCCCAAGCTACCTCCCTTGTGTTGCCTCAGTACCAGTGACACTACCGGGCACCTCCAGACATCCCATAACACTCAAGTGCACGCACACGCCGGTCTAGACACGCTCTCGCACGCTCTGGACGCGTCCCCACGCGCGGCAATGCCGACCAGAGGCAACCACCACACGTTTCCATCGTCCAGACGCTAATCAACCAACTCCGCACGCCACAACACTGCTCTGGCCTCCGGCAAAGTTCTGCGCGCCATCAAGTTGACCTCACCCCTCCTCGATGCCAAGCACGGTAGTGTCCCGCGGCGCTCCACTCCTTCCCCTCGTCGCTGCCCTATTTAAGCAAGAGACCGAGCTCTCCTTTCCTCCTCAACACATCTCTTCTTTCCTCCTCTAGCTCTACCAAGCTTCGCTTGAGCTCAAGTCCTCTCCTCCCCCATCCACGAGCACAACCACCAATCTCCTCTGGACACCATCGCCATCCAGATCTAGCAAGCGCGCAAGCCCTCCGACCACGAAAATGGGATCGCACTGACCTCCTGAATCTGAAAGTGTCGCCCGATCTCTCTCTCTCCCCCTGAATCGGCCGCGATTGCTCGCCGTCGATCTCGCCAGAGCATCACCGGGGCTAAGGAATTCCTCGTCGGAACCCTCGCTCGCGCGCGCCACTCCCGTGACTCTGACCAGTGGACCCGGCCACCCCCGAAGCGGTAAGTGGAGAGGAGACGCTGCCAGGTGGGCCTGCTCCCCTGCCAGGCCCACAATGAGTAAGTGGCAGCGCCCCGGCCTCCTTTCGCCTTCGCAGCCAGAAGGCATGATTCCATTCCCTGCCTTCGACGTCACCTCCTAAGGCCAGCAACCGGCTGGTTTTCTTATTCCAGAACCGGCTCTGATTTTGGTTCGACCGGTTCATCTGAAAATAACCCGGTTCTCAGAAAACCCCCAAAATAAAAATTGCTCCCAAAAATATTTCCCATCTTTTGGTTTAAACAGAATTTCAAAAATTCAAATTTTCTTTACTGAACAGAGAGTAGATTCAAATATCTTATTTAAATTCAAACATCCTTTGAAACTTCTTTGAACTTTTGATCCATTCCAAGATCTCTAACATGTTAGAGCTATAGTCTTCTGAACCCTAGCATAAAAACATATATATATACCTAAATTGCATGGTTCGAAAGATGAGGTAGGCATAGTTAAACCCCAAAAACCCTACCCTTAGATTTCATGCATATATATATATATATATATATGTTTTCTATAGCACCCAACCATGTTAAATCTCATCCAGAATATTTCTCCAACACCTTTTAACCACCAAGTCCCTGGACACCTCCTCCACCATGTTAAGCCTAGGGTTTCCGAGCAAAGGATGTTATAAGCATGAAACCCTAATTCATATAGTCCCCGCATAAAGTATAAAAACATCAACTTTCCTTTTACTAGGCATGATCTTGCAAGCATGGCATATGTTCTATACTGACTTTCCTTTCTGATGTTTCATGTCGTTTGGTTCTTATTGGCGTTCTTTGAAACGTGTAGTTGACGGTGTGAGGTACGTTCGTCAGGAGGAACCCGAAGCATCCCCGCATCTGGATCAAGACCAGGAACTGCCAGGCAAGCTCCACCTTTGATCATGTTGAATCCCAAGTTTACGGAATGATGCTTTGTTTACGAAACATGCATGCTATGTTTTACAATCGTTATTTTATGTAGAGTAGTTATCACCTAAGCTTAGCAAACCCTAATCCGACCCTGAACACTTGTCACCCTAAGGACTACGTATTTCAAAGAAGTTACCGGAATCCTAGGGTAGAGTATGTATGTATGCTTAGCCCTGCAGTAGCAAGCTAGGTTTTTAAAAAGGAAGAAATACCCCCATATTTCATGTGGTGACAATTTGAAAATGGACCGTCGTGTCCGGAGGTGTATGAAGGTAGTATATCCATGGGTGGGGATATTTTACCGCAAAGAGGTTTTGTTGAAAACCAAAACGAAAATGGAGAAGATTTTGATCCGGGTCGGAAATGAAGGGGAAAGCAGGAAGCTTGTTAAGTGCGAGGTAATGCCCGGCGTGGTTCTCGCTGCCCGTTTACGGGAGTGGTGTGGAGTCTCTCTCGGATCACATAAGGATCGAGCTTAAGTGCCGTTTGGCCAAGTCTTATTGTACGTCCACATGTCCTTTATGGGAAGGACTTGATCTAATACCCGGTCTGAGACTAGCATGAACCCGTAGGTAGTGTGCAGTGTGTAGATGAGGGTGTAGCCTCTGTAGAGAAAAGTTTCCGCGGGAAGGCGATGGCTTGTTCGCCACAAAGTTGGAACACCAACCTCCTCGTAGCGATAATACTGACTCGAGCTAGGTGTGGGATATGTCCTTCTGGCGGGTTCATGGCTAGGATTACTCCGGTGAAGAGTCTCGTTGTACGAGCTCTGGTAGCATGCGGTGCACAGTATGCTCAGGGTGACCTACATCGTGTGGGTAAAGCCGTACCACCTCTGCAGAGGGTTTAAAACTATTCGAATAGCTGTGTCCACGGTCAAGGACGAACTTGGTTAGGCCATACTAAAGTAGACCGGTTTTCAAACCCTAAAATGTGGCTATGGGTTTAAGGACGCGATCCGCCGTGGTCGCAGTGTGACATGAGAAATTCCCCGTGGGAGCGGGAGGAGTGAAGAAAGGATTTCCCATTGTAGCAGGGCAATCCCTATATCCCCGTCGTAACGGGTGAGCATATGACTCCCCGTTGTAGCGGGTGATAATGAGGTGTTTTCATTGTAGCAGGAAACACATATATGATCTTCCCGTTGTAGCGGGAAAGATGATGAGACCAGGTACGCGTCTCGACGCTTCGAATCAATTTACGAAAATGGCTTTTACAATCTACTTACCTATTACAAATGCAAACTTTCTCACACAATATGAAACCTAGGCTAGAGCCATTTCTTGAAATACCCTTGCATGCATCTATGTCCAAAGTCTTCCTCGGTGGAAAGCTTGCGAGTACATTCAATGTACTCACCTGGCTTGTTATGTGGCCAGATGATGAGGAGGAGTACCAGTCCGGAGATAGCGGCAGTGACTTCGAAGCGTAGGGTTTCAACCCCCAGTCAGTTGCATATGGTTGGGCATACCGATGGGTTATCTACCGCGTGTTTATTTCTGCTGCAGTTTGAATTCAGCCAATAGGCCTGGTTTGTACTAAATAAAGACCAATTAGGGCTATTTGTGTAATGAACGATGTATCGCATGTTTATGCTATCAAGTGCTTGTATGTGCTAACCACTGATCATGGGATTAGCACGGTAAACACAAGGGTTTATCCGGCCTTAAAACCGGGTACGCCACAGCTTGTGCACACTTGAAACAGGCTTCGCAACAATATGTCTCAGCATACTTCTATATTCACCATTTGCTTGCCACATGGCGCAGCGAGTTCTACTCATATGGCATTGATATGAGCTACAAGGATATATGGCCTGGCCAAGTTGAGTGGGTGCCGAATGCAGCATTGAAGCAGCAAAAGAAGGGTCGCCGACATACTCATCGATTCAGGAATGACATGGACGATAGTCAAATTGGAGAATCCCGCAAGTGTTCAATATGCAGGAGTGCTACACATAGGAAGAAGGATTGCCCGAACAAGCCGAGTGCGTCTACCCGTACCAAGTATTCAGCAATATGTCATTAAATTTCCTTCAATAGCACTGTGTTTTATCTATGTATTGTCACATTTAACTGATAGTGTTGTAATCTCTTTTACATTTGTACTATTCCTGTTGAACTCAGATACTTGTGATGTATACGTAAGTAATGTCTTGTTTTATTTACGTGTAGTGCATGTCGATCTCCGAGTGTTATACTTTAATCTGACTATATGGGTATATTTATTTGTATGTACTGCAGTACTCTGTGCTACGTACAAGGGGTTGTGTGATGCAACATTCCGTAAAAAGGGCAAAGAGCCGGTACTTTGCGTATGCCATTCTTTACTTCAGTTGTGGTCTTGGGAGCACTTCCCTGTTGGACGACGCCAGATAATTGAACCGATCCACCCGTATCCCATGGGGCTGAGCGCCATAGATGGGCCGACTATGGGCACTCGGTGGACATGTGCCACTTTTACTTGGGCTCGGGATGTGTCGGCGCGTTGCTACCCAATGTACCACCAGGAGTTCGAGATGATGGACCACGATGGGGTGATATGGTTCCCATGGACAAATGACCATATAGGTAGTGTAGCACCTCATGGTTTGTCCATCCAGTGCAGAAGGGACGTACATGACTGGTTGATGACATGTCACCTAGTATTCTCTAACATGGTAGAGCCGTATGCACCCCAACGTGTCATGAGGCAGTTTGCGCTATTCCAACAAGTGCCCCTTCTAGCTAGCAGAGAACTGGAGGAAAAAAAATCCATGAGTACGTTTTGAAGTTCGCAACTATTATACTTTTGTTTGCTAATTTAGTATACTTACGGGTGCTTTTCATATTTCAAATGCAGGCAAGGTAAGAAAGGCAGGAAGGACGACGATTGGAGAATGACACAACGTCGGTAGAAGGAAATGTGGGACAACTTGGCTGCACAAGAGATCATCCTTAAACTAAGGTAAATAATTTGTGACACTCAGCTTACGTATGTTATGTTCTGCATGTTAGTTACTGACATTATGTTACATGTAGGCAATACGACGAGAGCACGTACGACGACTACCTGCGGTGGTACGTGCCAAGGACCCGTGCTAGGCTTACATGTCCTCCACCCGAGCGATGAGCAACCATCACACATGCTGATCAACTACGGATGGGGATGGATCGGTACCGAGCTTTATGTCGTGACGACACGGTAATATTAAAGAATATTCTGATGAATTTGATAAAAATGCACATCTCGACGAGTAGAAGTAACCTTGCATATGCAGTTTGATTGAGCCTTGCGGATCCACGACACCGCAGCATCCGAACTTTGCACCGGCCGTCATCGCGACTATCCCCTTTACCAAAAGATAAAGGACATGTACGAAGATGCGAAAGGGATTCTCAAGAATTTGAGTTGTGGTAGGACAGACGACATACTACCGCATGCTTTAAACATGCCGGAGGTACGGTCGGCACGACCAAGTGAGGCAGTAAATACATGTGCCGCTTTAAGACGTCGAGACGTAAGCCTTTTTCAATGTTCGAAGTTAACTTTTTCATAAATTCTGAGTGATATTAATTGAATCGAACTTCTAGCATTTAACAGTCTGACCTGCGTGGAGACACTTCACTCTTGAGGATATCCTCTAGGCAAGCTGGTAGAGGACTGCAGGTACGATAAATTTAGCGCACAGACTCATTCAACTTAATTACATATATAAATTTGTAGTACGCAATGATCACTTGTTTGACATAGTACGACTCGGCGCACGAGCAAGGCCACATGTCACAAAGAGGTGCAGCTCGAGAGGTATGTCTTTGCTAAAAGAACACATGTTTTCCATATATAGTAAGTATGATATTTTGCGTATACCTTTCTCCTAACTTCTGTAGTCGGAGGTACGTGCGGACACATCACTCCAGGTAATGTCGTCCACGCAAGCTCCTTAAGGACTTTAGGTGCACTTAATTTTGTGCATATCAGTATTATACAAATGATGAATTCAAAAATAATTACTAAGTGATTATCAAATTTGTATGTAGTTCGACATGGATTTGCCACAAGAACAGGCCCAGGGGTCTCAGGGAGGTTCATTTACTCAGGTATGTAATGGTACATTGCCAAGTTATGTGCTGTAGTTGTACCTTAAATTAAATTTTCAATAATACTTCCATATTTTTGTTGATAATGGACCACATTGATTCGCCACTCAACGATGATATTTTTGCTATCCAGACCCCATGGATGCAATCTACAATTCGTACCAGTCCCTAGTTGGAGGAGGAGGTTACGAGGCTGGTTCGTCCCACGACCCGGGCAACGATTGGGTATAAAATTTAGTTGGACAGCATGAGATTGTTCATAGCCAAATTCCTACTCAACCAGAACCTACTCAGGAAACTCAGGAGACTCCCTGCTACGGCCTCCGGACTAACCCGGTGCCACACGAACAATTCACTTTCCCCTCAGATCACATGCTGCCCAGACACAAGAGGGGAAGAGTTCGTTGATCGGTCGCCCTATTTAGTGGTTTCACATAATTGTGCTACTCTGCTTTGTTGTTTGGACTACTCCCATCAAGTAATAAGATCTTTTATTCGAATTTATAGTCTTATACAATAAAAGTACTAAATCAGGGTAGGCAGTACAATCACTACATTAGGAAATACAAGAGTCTACTCGGGGCACTCGGGATATTTCCCCTTCCTCATACGACTTGTGTGAGCTTCTTGTCCTTCTCCCTTTGCGTGACGTGCCACCTCGTGCTTCCTCTCTCTCTGCCTCACGAGCCTTCGCAACGCGGCGTTCCGCCTTCTTCTTTCGTTCTGTTGCGTCTCTTGCCAACGCTTTTGCTTCTCCTCTTCCTCCGCTTCGTGCATGCGGCGTGTAAACACTTCCTACCTCCACGACATCTCACGCATTAGTTGTTTCCTCATCTTCTTTCAATTGGGCACTGTCTATCCACTGTATATAGTCACATAAAGGTGGGGGAGACTGCATGCAAGTTAAAATAACATTTGTGATGCGTGATAAACTTTGGCATGTTATAAGAAATACCGATATGTGCGACTATTACCGGTGGACGACGTTCGTAAAGGCCAACCTTTGCTAGCTCATGTTCGTAATTAGCACACATGAAGAACCTCATTCCAAAGGTGTACGACATATCTTTGGATTTCATAAGCCTACAGCGATCCTAGCGCCAACAAATAGGAACTTCTAAACCTTCGGGCATACCAGCCCTCATCTTATCCTTCGGCATGTCATCAGAACCAGCTGAAGCCATTCCTATATTCAAATATTTAAGACATTGGTTTTTCTTATAGTACTGCATGTCTGACATAAAATAACAATGTTATAACTTGAACTTATTTTTATGAATATAGGAAATCTAAAAACAAATCAAAAAATTAGTAGCAACACAAGAATTACCTGTGTTTCAGAATTTAAAGAAGATTTTTAATAACTTACCAAAGATTTAGAATTTGATAATTTAACTTACCAAAGATTTAAAATTCACAACAAAACTACATGTTTATCTTCTCTATTTTCTCACTTCTCTAGATGCAAGCGAGGAACACTAGGCAGCCGAGAGAGTTTAGCGTAGGTAGAAAGCTCTACGGGATGAGGTGTGAGGAGAAAGGATGTGGTTTATATAGAATGAGAGTGAATCGAATCGAAGCAAAAACAAGAAAATGAGTACAGGAAAATAGTGCAACACTGCTGCAAGAAATTGACTCGAAACTAGTGCAACATTGCTGCAAGAAATTGACATGTCACGAATTTTGAGGCAGCAATGCTCCGAATTAGCGCAACCGCCGGCGCGGGCAGCGAGGTAGCCGGGTCCTGCGGGTGGGACCCGCTGCATGTGGCGTGCAAGGCGAGGCAGCCGGGCAGCGGGCAGCGCACGTCGCGTGGGTCAGACCCGCGGGAGGTGGTCGGGTGTCACGCGCGGGCCAAAGTTGCAGCAGGTTCGGTCGCGCGGGTGGGAGGCCTGCAGCCGGGGTTCACGGGCCCCACGCGCGGGCCGCAGGCCGGACCTGCGGTAGGGTTGTGGCGAGGGTAGGAGGTGCAGTACGAGCCACGTGTCGACGCCCGAGCGAACGCCCGTGTTTTTTTGGGCTTTATCTCCAACGGGAAGCCATTTTTGACATTGAGCATCGAGAGGGGGCTAAAAGTGCAATTTCTCTGAATAATGTGACGAGGAGTAGGTGCTACATCCATCTGAGTATGAGATGACATAAATAAATAAAAAACATGTGTGTAAACTGTAAACTAGTGAAATGTGAGCTACTAAGAGGTTCCAGCAAGTTAATTAGATCTTAGTATTTGCACATAGTATCTTGTATTAATGCTCCATCTACTATCATTCTACCAAACATGCTCTGTCTAGATCCATCGTGGCTAACAAAAAGGGAAAGCAACAACAATAGGAACAAGGGATTGTGTTCTAAGCGTGGCAAAATAATCTTGTTGGAGTTGAGCAAGTAGTCTGAACTGGGAGAGACTTGAGGATCGCTGGGGAAAAGGAATCTTAAGCCAGAACATAAGCAGCTGCTGCAGGAAATCAGCAATTAGAGAAGCATCCGCCCCAAGAAATCAGCAAGTAGAGAAGCATCCGCCCCAAGAAACGCCGGAGTAGTGTCCAGCCGGCAGCCACCACCACCATGGATCTGATTTGGTGAAATTTCTCCTCTGTGAGAAACCCTAAGGCAAGAGTGAGGAGGGTGCGGTGATTATGCTCAGGCAAGGACGGGATGAGAATCAGATGGAGCGAAGCTCGGGCGAACAGGCACGACGGCTAGGAATAAATCAAGGATGTAACTAAACTTCTAGTTAACGCATTCGTATGTGTAAATATGAGCATTATGATTTTAACGCTGATGGCTGAAGTCGTGGTGACAAAAGGTGATTCTTAGAAAAGCTTCAACAACTTCGACAGGTTGAGCTCGTGTATGTCATATTCCCACCAATGTGAATTTAAATTCCAACGACACAACTTCTGCTTCAAAGAGGCAGCTGCTGGACAAACAACTAAAGAAGTGACCGAGGTGACATATCTAGGTATCACACGGCGAACGCGGCCATCATGAATTCAACTCTAAGCCAAACGGGTGCGCGGCCCTCATCACTATCGCTGTTGCCTTCGCTTGTTCGAGCGACAGGTGCGTCCGTCATCGTGGGATGGGGAGGAGGAGGGCGTTGGTAAATGGTTCAGCAACTACGGGTAACCCCCCGGACGCCGTTCATCGAGATACCACGGGCAAGCGTTGCGGAAGAGCCCTCGGACTCGGCAGCCATAGCATTTGCACCCATGGACCGTGCATCTTAATCGTGACGTGGCTAAACGTCGGCCATTGGATTGAGATCACAAGGTGGCCCTGCTCGAGTCGTGCAAGCGTCCACGAAAGAGCTTTACATAGGTACGATGCTGATATTACCGTTTCCATCATCCCCGGATTGGACCTCAGGTCGGTCGGTCCATGGGGGCCACCGCATCTCTTAAGCGGAGAAGACAAGTTTTTCTTACTCTTTTACGTTATGTAGAGAAAATAACAAAAAATATTATACCCTGAGCCATCTTCTAGTATCTTTTTTAGAAATTAATGCTCACATTAATATAAAAATATGTGGTGACTACAACTAAAAAGAAAAATACATAACAAAAGGAGGAGACATCTTGTACAATAAAAAAAAATTGATCACTTAGGATCCTTTCACCAAGAGAAAACAATCTTCTCTCACTTTTTTTCTTTCTTCTCCAACTCAATAAAGTCATACATGACACATTTAAGAGAAGGTTAATATCACACCATTGAAGATGTCTTATGCAACAAAATTGACCCAGGTACAAGTTGCAAAATGAAATTTTGCAGAACCTTCGCATGTTGCACGAGTGCTTTGGGCGCAGACAACGAGAGCTTGCCGTGCCGTGGACGATCGATGAACTGGGCAACGATTGCTTGTGCCTTGACACAACGCATGTGCGTTGCAGTATTGGATATTGTTGTCTCACAACCCATGCCGATAAGTCCGGTCCAAGGATTGCAAGGCGTGATCATAGATGTAAAAGGAGGAAGTAGTCGATAGAACGCCGCACACACGCACTCATGCACTAATTAAATTGGAGACACGAAGATATAGGTAGGGCTCTTCTTTCTTATTTCTCTTCTCAAAAGTTACATACAATGAACGAGCTACCATTTATTTATAGGCAAAAAGTGACCTCCTAGGTCAAAGGGATAAGTGCCCAATAAAGTGGAGTTAAATGGACCTGCATGGACCCTATCAACAGTCCCTTAACGCTCCCCTTGGGCACTTTTCACATGATGCATACACCTCATCAAATCCGAAAAATCCAATGAGAAAAAATTGGAGAAGAGTGCATCACATACATAGCTTCATATTGCATTAATTGTCTCATTAAAACCTTACATATGAGAAACTTTAGGAAAAACTCATCGAAGGATAAAAGAGTACAACTATTGAGTCAATTAATCTATTATTGATCAATTGTGATGGTGGTTCTTGTAAGGTTCAACATAACTATGCATCATTCTGGTTATATTTCTACTCAAGAATTACTCTCCTTGAAAACTACATATATATAGCTGAAATTCATTTTCAAGCTAACCCCTTCAAGGAGTTGAAAGACACTTCAACAAACACTGAAATTATCATCATCTGATTCTTCAGAGTGAATCAGTACTATGAACTTGCATGGTTCAAAGTATAATAATTAATATTTACATGTATTTGCTCCCCCTAAAGATATCCATATTCTAAAAATTTTATGTTTCTGGAAGAAACATCGTGGGCAATATTGTGTGAATAACGTTCAGATTGAACACAACATTCAACTCCCTTTGTGCCCTCCACAATTATGTCTACAAATTGTGATAAGCTATATGTTGACATTCTGATATGTCCATCTCACTTCATTAAATTCACTCAGGAATAAAGTTAGGACTCCGAAATTACACTCCACTTATAAGCGATGTGTCGCCTGAACACCCGAGTAACTGCCCAACATACAATACATATAAGAACATATGCATGTATCACCGTTGGACAGTCTGACACTGGGCCAACATCTCATACGCACTTCAGATATATATGTTACCATTGGCCAAGTTGAGGAAAAACACATCACAAATCAAATGTAGTTCCAAAAATCCTGTAAAGACTTAACGCCATTCTCAAGCACATTAAGTACAATGATCTCGGAGGAGTCTAACAAATGTACCCACACCCTAACCTAGCCGCAAGGCTAGTGGATCTCTCGAGATCCTATTACAAATACCCACACCCTTCCTAACTAGCCAATGCATCACAACTAGCGGGTTACTCAACATTGATCTTCACACTTGACGAAACATAAGAACAACCCTAATTTTTTTATGGTTGCCCCATACACTTCAATATCATACACATATGGTGTATCACATATACAACTTACATATCACAACACAAACTCTATAGAAAGAGTTATAAGATACATAAATCTACGTCCCATACATAGGGCAGTTGAATATTTTACAAACAACACGACTCGAATATCGTTCAAATCCAAAGGAAAACAAGGAACAACAATAGAAACATATACAAAATACCCAAGATGGCAGCCACTACCATTCACAAAAGCCACATATAACCCACATTTGACCGATAAAGCAAATAACGCAACTAGACATTATTTTCAACATTTTCGACGTCATGGCAATCACCTACACTAGGATCACCTTTAACATTTTAGGAATGGAATTCCCTATGAGTACTTTTATATTTGCAGGATACTATTTAAACTCATCCCAATTAACTTAAGCACAACATGGAACAAGAATTAAACTATTTCACAGATACTTCGTTAACAAAATATCATATCATGACATGAACATGAGGGATAAAGAAATACTAACATGTATACATCATATTTGTCAATTCTCAGATTTAACACATAAATCTCAGATCAGAAACACATTTTAAATCAACCAAGCTTTTAATCATTTTCATCACATGAAGTCAACTAAGACTTACTTCATTATTTAATGAAGTCAACCAAGACTTAATCCCTTTTTTTCTCAATCGGAAAGTGTTCCGAAGTGTTGTTAGCTTATAGTTGGCCGGCTATGACTACCCAACACTCCCGCATAACACTTCCACCGTGGGTGAAAGGTAGAGCTCCATGACACCGACATCGACTGGACAACTGGGGTGCTTACGTTTAGCTCGCCCATCGATCCATCAGTGGAAGCAAAACCCTAGCTCTTACAACTCACTTATTAGGTTACATATTCATTTGGTCATGATCCACAACCACAACCTATCATGCTAGTTATTTCATCCATCACAACACACAAGTTTTAAACCATGCAACCAAGCATAATTCATCACATCCACAACCATAGAATAAATTAAATGAGGAATATTCATGAGCTTCCATTCTTGCCTTGCTGACATTTCTCCTGATCATGTTGAGGATCAACCTTGTAAAAAGCCTCGTTGTTGGGTTCTACCGAAATAAATACCGGAGCACCGAAAATGACAAAAGAAGGCAATAAATCAATGCCAGGAAACTCAGATGATATATGATGAAAGAAATGCATCCTAAAATTTAGGAAACGAAATTATGAAACTAATGCAATTGGTTTCATTCAATTTGGAGTCCTATAATTAAAATTACGTAATTTTTAATTTTTATATGAAATTTTTAGGGTTTAAGGACATATCAGTATTTTTGAAATTTTTTCATAACGTTAACATGCATTTAAGTGATACCATTATGTTCTATAGATTAAAAATATGAATTTCCAAAAAAATAGTTCATCTCATTAGGAGTTCATATGAATTTTCTATGATTTTTACAAATTTAAACCATTTTTTAGCATGTTATGTCTTTTTCTCTTTTAAATTGATAGAGGAAAACTTTTTATGCTCAGCTAGTCCTAGCCATAGTGGATGACATGTGAGGCCACAGCTGGCCTCGGAGCTTGTTCAGCGCCTCCGTCCTCCCCACCATCGTTCCCGAGCAAGTTCATCCGCCTCCACGCAGATCCCGTCCGCGTAGATCCCCTCCACGGCTGTACCCCCCTCACCACCGGTTGGCTGGACAGCACAGCTGCACCCCCATCTCCATCTCCGTCCGGATCCCCCCCATCTCTGAACTCATCTTGGACCGGATCAAGTCTGGCGTTGAGGCGTGGGACTGGATCGACATCCTGCTGGTTCACACTGATGGCGCGGTTGTCTCCTCCGACTGGATCCACGCGGTAGTCCTCCTTGCACCGGTGAGTGCCATGGTGAAGTTGGTCCGGTGCACGGATCCTCGATGGGCGGAGCCACCGACCGTTGTTCCATCTCCGCCTCGGGTTGCTACCTGCTCCGGCGATGACCTCCTGCCCCCTGACCCCTGATGCCCCTCCCCTATCCCCCTCAACATGAGTGTGGCCGATCACCCTTCTCCCACAGTACGAACAATTTCTTGCAATTGATGATATGTAAATTTGTCAGAACCAGAACCAAAATTTAGCATTTGGCTTTGTACCATGAGTTAATCTTTGTGGCCATTGAACAAGATTGAGTTGATGCTTAGAGGTTGCTGCTGAGGATAGTTCAATTTGATGCGTACATCTTCTAGATTTTGATACTATGTTCTGATAGTATGGTTGATATTATGCCTGAGTCATTTAGCAAGATTGAGTTCAATTTGATGCTTGATAGTATGCCTGATAGTATTCTTGATATTACGTGGTCATTGAGCATAGTTCGAAAAAGATTGAGTTTTGATACTCTGTTCTGATAGTATGCTTGATATTATGCCTGAGTCATTTAGTAGCAATACATACGAGCTATGTGATGCATGCATATTTAGAAGATTCAATTGAGATCTCGTCTTGCTGCTATGACATGGAGCTAAGAAATGCATACATATTTGTTGCATATAGGGTTCAGAACATTGAATTGAGGGCTATGTTGAGGGATATATATTTGCTTTCATGCATATGGTTTATGCTGTTGCATTTACAGTTGTGAAGTATTAATATCCTAATATAGCGATTTCTCGGGTCTAGGGTTTCCAAACAACTTGGACAAGGATCCGAGTAGAGAACGTGCAGGATGG